>CM076578.1:1379919726-1380025287 GCA_034641835.2 Pinus albicaulis | reverse complement strand
ATATAAAAAGACTATCGGACCATATCAATAAACCAGCAACATAGACCAGCATCGCTAGTTTTGAAGGCAGAGTGATAAACATTAATCATTTTTTTTTCACAAGAAAAAAAACGTTGTTTTGAATATATTATATGAAGTAAAACAGTCCATGAAGTCATTACATTTTCACATCTGAAGATTGGAACCCAAATATCCATCCCGAAAAGTGGAAGTCCCACCCCAGACAGTGATAGAAAAATACCCCATGTCACATACAGGGACTTGATATAAAACCCAGTAACGGTCCACATGGAGATTATCGACAATCTTAGAAAGCATCCAAATATGCCCGAGGCATCTATAAGAAAGTGAAATAGCAGTATGTAGAATAGTAAAGCAACAGATAGAGTACCGACGTCCATTGTTCCAAATACAAATTAAAGTACCCAAAATCCTTGAACGGAGAAAAACGCTAATCATGTGAGGAGTGTGATATGTCCAAAATATAAAAAGACCATCAGACCATATCAATAAACCAGCAACATAGACCAGCATCGCTAGTTTTGAAGGCAGAGTGATAAACATTAATCATTTTTTTTTTCACAAGAGAAAAAACGATGTTTTGAATATATTGTATGAAGTAAAACGGTCCATGAAGTCATTACATTTCATACGAAGGTTGGAACTAACGATATCCATCCGGAATTGTGCAAGAAGTCCACCGGACGGAAAGAGAAAAATACCCCATGTCACATACATCGACTTGATATAAAACCCAGTAACGGTCCACATGGAGATTATCGACAATCTGAGAAAGCATCCAAATATGCCCGAGGCATCTATAAGAAAGTGAAATAGCAGTATGTAGAATAGTGAAGCAACAGATAGAGTACCGACGTCCATTGTTCCAAATACAAATTAAAGTACCCAAAATCCTTGAACAGAGAAAAACGCTAATCATGTGAGGAGTGTGATATGTCCAAAATGTAAAAAGACCATCAGACCATATCAATAAACCAGCAACATAGACCAGCATCGCTAGTTTTGAAGGCAGAATGATAAACATTAATCATTTTTTTTTCAGAAGAGAAAAATGCTATTTTGAATATATTATATGAAGTAAAACAGTCCATGAAGTCATTACATTTTCACATCTGAAGATTGGAACCCAAATATCCATCCAGAAAAGTGGAAGTCCCACCCCAGACAATGATAGAAAAATACCCCATGTCACATACAGGGACTTGATATAAAATCCAGTAACGGTCCACATGGAGATTATCGACAATCTGAGAAAGAATTCAAATATTCCCGAGGCATCTATAAGAAAGTGAAATAGTAGTATGTAGAACAGTAAAGCAACAGATAGAGTACCGACGTCCATTGTTCCAAATACAAATTAAAGTACCCAAAATCCTTGAACAGATCAAGAAAAACGCTAATCATGTGAGAATTCAAAGTAAAGTTAATCTATTAACATTGCGAATAAAATTACACCGAAGTCAAAAACATTGCCTGGCCATACTCATGGCAAATTTGTCATCAAAAAATCAAAAAATTAAGAAGACTGCCCTCATACGGGGAAACCGGTCTTGAAGGTTTAATTTACAGAATTCAAAAATATTACAAAGGTCAAGCACAGTAAAATAAACTAAAAGCAGCCCAATTAAGTGGGCCTGCTAAGCAAGAAAAACAAATTAACCAAACTACTCCTCCGGTGGTTCCTCCACGATTAGGCACCATCCTTCGGAAGGTCCAGGATCGCTAGGTGCTACCTCCACATGCATGCCACGACTCCCCTCCTGAAGGCCCGAATGCTGGCCGGCTTTTTCCGAGCTCAGACCCGCCGGACGGGTGCATTCTTCCTCCGTTTGGGCCTCCTCGCGGAAGACCACAGTGACTACAGCTGTGATTCACGGGCGGTTGAGAGTGCAATCAAAGGAAAATTGCGCAGTGCGCGTCGTGGGAGAAGGTGAACTAGCGGTGGGGAAGCCAGGAGCAGGGGAATCCATACGGTGGCCAGATGCTACAAGCCGACCCCGCCCACTCCTAGTATTTGGATATCGACGTAAGTAATAATCACTGGACTGGCCGGAAGTGTCTGCTGACCCAGGGTGCGCACGGAGGGTGCGCCCGGGTTCGCTACGGTCCCCCTGCGCGCCGCGTCTGTGGCCTTGCGCGAGGCATGGTGCAATCTCGGCGCGATGGGCAAGGAGCAGAAAGACGAATTCCAATTAATAAGGAAAACGGAACGAGAGACAAGCGAAGAAATACGTGTACGACAAAGTCTAGGCAGAAGTTCCGCTGGCCACTTCTCCTTATCATCGCAGTTACCAGACAGTGTAATCCAGCAACCGGCTTGTCTGAAAAACCATGGCTAAACGCCATTTTATGTCGACCCGTCTGCAATGCAATCAAAGGACGGCCGTCATAATGAATCTCTGATCATTAATAATGAGAGCCGAAGGCCGGATCAAATTGGAGCGTGCGGAATCGCTCAGAGGAGTGGAGGTCCGATCTTGAACAGTGTTAAAAATTAATTAATGTAGATTTGATGTGAAAACTTAATTGAACAGCGTTAAATGTTAATCCGAATGATATGAAATCGCCATATCCATGTCCCATCACCTTACGCAACGCCATCGAATGCCTTGTAGCCAAGAGGCAGGCAATTTTATTGAGGACACGTGGCAAGAATTGATTGGAGCGGATCTTTGTTTGGTAGCTACGTAGGTGGAAATGGACAGTAAATATTAGTGAATTTGATAAGAAATTAACGTCACAAAATTAGTAGCTGATAAATGGTCTTACAGAGCAATTTAGTTTGAATGTAGTTTATCGCCGTTTAGTCCCAATGAACTAAACTTTTGAACAATTTTCTTATAAAATTTGTGTTGGTTTCTTTGATAATACACATATTAAAATCCCGCTTAATAAAGAGACAAAATTGTTGTGCTTTCGGAACCTGACCCGAGGATTGGACATGAGTTAACAAACAAAAGGATAGCGGAACCAGACATGCACCCGTGGTCAAGCCCTCTACCAAAACCACGAGCGGAATCACAAAAGCGGGTTGCCCATATCGCACCGCTTTTACGGAGTAGGCGGTATTTCCTATTCGCGAGCGATTCCATAGGGAATGCGACACGTGGCGAAGTGACCCCGGATAACAACCGTTTAACCCACGCCATCGCACGTTAAAGCCCGACGTTGGAAGCCGAGCGAAATTGCCAAGAGTCGTTGATTTGGAGAAGGGCCATCGGACGGTGGTCGCACGTTGAACTTGCCCGGAGGTTAACTAAGGTGTGCGGAGGATAGCCAGGTACAATAAAAGTGTTTGATTGGTTATTGATATATATAGGTGGGGCCGGAGTATAATGAAATTGTTTAATTAAACGATTAGCGGATAATTAGCATAAGTCTGGAGGGTGATTGTTGTAAGGCTGGGTGGTGAAATATAGAGCCGAAAGTTCACTACAAGTTATTTATTTAAAAAGAAACGAGTGTTGAAAGTTAAACATTGGTTATAAGGATTGGAGATAATATAAATTCGGGAATATAAATTAAAGTCCAACCATTGTGGATGGTATTTATTTATCAAATTCTACGAATTTGATAAATAAACCCGAAGAAAGAAGAAGTCAATTAAGACTCAGGCTAGAGGAAAAGAATGGGGTAAACCAAGGGAAAATGCTGACAGAGCGATTGTAGACACACCAACTCTCCTTAGGGGTCCAATTTCAGTTTTGTTGCGTCACACGATGATCTCTCTTCTCTGGCATTTACTTATATTGAAGATCACTATTCTAGGAATAAGGAGTTATTTTCTCCAAAAATAACCCTAGCCAAACATTGACAATGCATCAAGGATATCTTTCTATGCTTAATAAGCACATTTGTTCTACTTCTAACTCATGTCTTGGAAGTGGTTGTTGTGCTGGAAATTATTCACCAGTTGGTTTCATACCAAAGTCTTTTTCACATTTTCAGCATCCAATACATGAAAAAGATAATGATTTAAAACAACCTAAATATTTGAAATTTTGCAAGAATTGTCTGGCACACTTTGAATATAAATTTTGAAGTCAAGTGCATGATGCTGTATAGGATCAAGTGTCATTTTGAATACCAAATGTTTCACAAGAAACTTCTCAACATGCTACCCTGCAGTAAGGTTTAAATGACAATATTGCATCAACTATTTCCATAATAAAAGTGCACCTCGGCCATAAGACTAAACAACTACAAATGTTGTAGATCTAACAAGACCACACAATCAAATGTATTCCACAAGGCCAATACTGTATGAAAAATGAAAAGAGGTTTGCAACCAAAAATACCTTAGGCAACTAATTCAATTAGATACACCAAACCATCAGCAAAAAGGAAAACCAGCCTACTCAAAAGGCAAGCGTTTACCTCCTTTGACAAAATTTTGAGTTCCGAAACAAGGGCCTTTATTGTCTTGTCAATGCCCCTAGTAATTTGAATGGGGTTTGCACCTGCTGCAACAACCTAAACAAAAAGGTTTCATTTCAAATTATTTACCACAAATTTAAGATACAACCATTGTCAGTTTTGTATTTCCTAACAAGCTCATAAATTTTGACAAAAGAACCAAAATTTTTTAATACCTGATAGCAATTTTTTCACTCAAAAACTATCTTAGACTCAATAAACCCAACCCAAAACTAAAAAACCAAACACCATAAGACCCTACAAAAATGAATAGATGATCTTAATCCGGTACCATCGACAAAAAGTTACCTTTACACCCTCACTTATTAAACCCTGTGCTGTTGAATTTTAACTTCAACTGCTGCAGCAGAAGGACGGATGCAGCAGCAACATTTTTTTTTGGAGGTTGCTTGCCTTTGTCAGAAATTTATTGACATTAAAAATTCTGCAATTTTTTTTATTAGTATGCAATACATATTTGTACGAGATTGTATTTGCAACTGTGACAGCCGATAACGTTCACCAACGATTAAACAAAACGAGAAATTTACCGACGGTTTGTAAATTCAAGGAGGACACGTGGGTGTGTTGGATACTTAAATTGAAGAATACGAAAACACAGCTTGGACCCGAATTTTTTATAGGGCACATTGGATTGAGAATTCGAGTTAAAATTAGGAAAACGTCAGCATCCCATTTTGGAACGTGAATTTGGTTTGAAATTCAATCTATTCAGACTTTTGAAGTCCGACGGAAAGGGTTCTTTAATGTTTTGATAATTTAATATATACATATGTTTTAAACATATGTTATATATATATCATATGCGAAATGAAAGGTGGGCCATAGAATTTAGTTTTAATTTTATTTTTTTTAAAAGAGGGTTTATTATAATATGTTTTATATGTTACGGCATATAAAAATAAAAAGGTCGAAAAAACTTGGTAGTTTTTTTTATAGACAGTACGTAAATTTTTTATTACACAGCAGTGTGTAAAAAGTGAAAGACTGAGTGTAACTTTTTAAGTGTGTATGCACAACAGTGCGAAAGGGAAAAACACAACAGTGTCTTTTTGACGAAATGTTTGTTTTTGAACGTGTTGCTAGTTGGTTGTACCTGCATTTAAACGGTCTTAATTTTCTTAATCCTCTCGGTGAAAATGTGTAATAGTTTTGAGTTGTGGAAAGGAATAGAAAGTTTAACAAAGTGATGAAATTCTTGTCTCTGTCAAAAATTTATATTTTACTGTGTGTTGAAGGAAGGAAATTTATGGGTGGTTCTTATGAATCAACCAACCATTGAGAACATGCTCATCAATCCAAACCATGAGTATTATGTGACAATATTCAAGCAGGCACTGAATCGGATTTCTGAAGCTATGTTAGAGAAACCCTAAACTCTCACTGAAAATAGGTGAAATGTGGCACCACTCAGAGATTCACATGTGCCAATTGGTACAAGTGGTAGACAATTGGCATGCTCAAACAATGAGGTGATGCAGGAATGACATGAGGAGAAAATATCAGAAAAGCCCCAAATCTGGAGAACTAAAGCTCATCACCAACCTGAGATTGACAACTTTACATGATGTAACCTATGAAATCGTAAATGGAGAAATCATAGTAACAATAAAGTAACCTATGTAACAATAAAGGCGGATTCATCCTGGGAGTGGTAATGGGAGAAATCATAGTGAACAACAGGAAACATGCAGAGTTGCTTACAATCAAATAGATGAAAAAACACATACAAAAAAACCTAGATAATAATCATGAACAAGCTTAATATTGAATTATGAACTGTAAAGGAACTTACAAAATGTGACATTACGAACCTGGTCAAGCGCACAAGCAAAAATATCTTGGACATGACCCTGGTTGACAAGTTTTATTGCTCATGATGCAAGAGGATTTGTACCTACACTGCCATGTCAATCAAAATCCATCATTATCTATACAATAAATACAAGTAATTGATGTAGTATTTTTTACTCTAAGATGCATTCTTATGATAATGTTAGAACATATGTTGAAAATGTCAAAACATATCTGAATAAGCTCCTCTTCATTTCAAGAACAATTTATTGGAGTCGCATGAACTTGGAACAAGCCTCCCACGATCTGAAAGAGTAGCAACTAAGTCAACAGTGACTTTTTTGTTGCTATGCTGGATCGAGGGAGGTTTTCTCCAAGATTAAATCGCTCCAATAAATTATTCTCTACTAAGCAGGGCCAACCACGTGAAGGTGGAAGCTCTTATGCCCCCCCCCCTCACATCACTCTCAATTCCCCAATACCCAATCTATATTTCATTTTTTACTTTCATGAGCATAAAAAAAAATATTCAATAACTAATCAAAAAACAATTCAACAAAAAGTACGCAAGGAAACATTGCAATTAATGCTTGACATAAAAAATAGTATGATAAATGAGTTTTTTATATAACGCAAAAAACGTTCCAAGTATGGTAACGTTTGTCTTATAATAATACAATATTTTACATTGTCAAATTTTCTTTTTCTTCTTCCTATTTTTAAAGCTCATAATTACATCATCAATATCATCGTGCTCTGCTCCTGTTTCGTGCCTTTCAACCCGCACTGCTGACCTAGTTGCGTATTCACGATGTCTGGGCTCATCCAGTGACGGGGCATCGCCTACAAAACCAGATAATATTAAATTTTAATTGTCAGTTTTTAAATATCATTGAACTAGTTAGGTAATATTAATAAAAAAAATTGCAATGAGATTATTTACCTGGTGCACCAGTTGTCGCCGCTAACCTAGTTGCATTGTCACGATGTCTGGTCTCATCCAGTGACGGGGCATCGCCTACAAAAACAGATAATATTAAATTTTAATTGTCAGTTTTTAAATATCATTGAACTAGTTCGGTAATATTAATAAAAAAAATTACAATGAGATTATTTACCTGGTGCACCAGTTGTCGCCGTTGAGACTGTTGCCCTGTCTTCCTCTCTGGTGGTAAGATCCTCAAGGGAAACATTCTCTGTCATTTAAACAAAAAACGTTATAAGGACAACCATCAAGGTATAATTAGAAAAAATTATAAGTGGAAATTAATTACCGTCACGGCCCTCACTGATAGCAGCGTTGTCGGCCTGGTCCCCACTACAATGATCAGGTTGCACGAGAGGATCATCTACATCTGGCTCTAAAACTGGGTTATTTACCTCGTCGGTAGTGTTGCTCCCCTGATTTAAACAAAGTTGTTAGACATTAAATTTATGGGCGAAAACAAAAATATTGAAAGGTTAATGTTTTACCTTATCAGGCATTGTAGATCTTGGGACCTGCCCCAAGCTTCTGCGACGTTCAACTACAGCTTGATAGCCAAAACGAAAAGCAATATTTTTATCTTCCTCTGTAGTTATTGTTCCAAAATCATCACCCTACATTATATATGATTGTGTATTTTTAATCATATCTGATAGGATTACAAAAACGTTGGAAGGCGATACAATTAATTATAAGATGTTTAGCTACTTAATTACAATTCTTGCAGCTAATTTCAAGTAGCCACCCTGGCCGAGCTTGTGATGGCCCTTTTTCTCAATCCAAGCTTTGGTTGCCTTTGAGGTGTCAGGAAACCTAGCATCAAAAGATTGAAGTCAGATATGACGTAGCACACTTTTATTTTAGACATAAGAAAATTAAAGCTATTGAATTAAAGTTGTAATTTACCTTGCGGGTCCAGTTGGCATTTTTCCTTCTTTCTTTGCCCTTTTCTCTTTTCCGTCATGGATGAGTGCTCTCCACTCACTCTCTGAAACTGCGAGAGGACGCTCATATCTAGGAGTTAAGTGCAATTGCGTCCCTATCGTGTCCACAGTATGTTCAAATATTTACTAGGTTACTGAGCACGCTTTCTGTCAAATGTCTTAAAACCCCCAAAACCTGAATAATCTAGAAGTTCTTTTTTCAGGTTGGAACTCTGGGAATTCCACCCTGTGCGTATGGTTGGGCAAAAATTACCAACACATGGCTCTCCAGATACCTGTAGAACTCATTGTTTCCTACACAGAAAAAAAAAGAAAGATATTATCATTAATTTAAAAATAAAAATCGTGATAAATATGTTTTAGATAAAGTACATGAAATAGTTAAAATATTAAAATTTACCTGGGAGTTGTACATGCTTTATAGGGACACCCTCATCGTTCACCAACAACGTGCCATTAATGGTCCTTGTGGAGCTGACACGTGTAGCTCCAGGAAACGCAATAATGTAGCTGTCCATATCAGCCTCATCATTGCCAACACGTTCAGCAGTTGGCTGGGTGTCAGCTTGGGCAGGGTGTGTTTCTTGGCTAGCACCTAAAGGAGTAGAAGGTGTACGAGAGGGTTGTTGGGCAATCTCTTGCCCTTGTGTCCCACTACCACCAACACCGGGTTCAGCAAATGCCAGAAAACGCTACATACAAAAGAACTTTTTGTTAGTTTAGTCAATGTAAAAATTTAAAATCAAACTATCACAATTCATCTCATGCAGAACAAAAAAAATATCCTTTTGACTTTTTATTATTACCTGATATCTATTTAGCTGCCTCATAAGATGTTGCATCCTCTCTTCTGTTTCAGGTGTTTGAGGCGCATCTATCAAAGCATTAAATTCCGACGTTGCATCTCGTGCCTTTTTTTGCAACAACAACACTGGAGATAGGGATGAAAAAAGCTCTTCCTCAAAGAGGGAATCATCAGGCGTACCATGGCTAGGTGTCTGCATATTTGAACAAAATTAATATTATTTTAATTATGTAAATAACTAAAATACCTGAAGATAGAGCAATGCTGGCACTTTACATGTTCTTCCGCTGGCCTCTTTCCGCGATCATCCCGTCTCGGGGTTGTTCCTGTACTGCCCTGATCAGTATGCCACATTGCAATAAAATTATAAATGTAAAAACTTGAAAACAATATCTAACTTGAAAACACAAAATGAAAATTGAAATAATTTCTAATAAGACACCGGAAGACAGAGTTAGAGTTTCAAATATGCCTTGCATTGAATTCAATCCTGGAAACATGTCATTGCACATTAAGGCACCCAAACATTCACTCCACGAATGATATATTTAAGTAGGCTTCTCCTATTCTGGGAAAACACCATACCTATAATGCATTCACTTGCATGTATAAAGGGAAAGGAAAACATGTTTTCATACAACGGTGACAAAGGCATCTTGGGGAAAGGTATCTTAACTTTTTATTTATGTTGTTCACCCACACCACTCTCGTGTTTTCACTAATCCTGTTTTGTCATTTTTGGATTCAAATTAAGTTAAGGCCTTAAGTATTTTTGACCTTTCGGTGTAGTTTTTATAAGTGGCATGTATGGATTTTCCATTAATTCTGCACTTTTTCTCTTCATGCGCATGTTTCCCTGGAAATCAAATGCATGATTTAGTCCCACACATTTAACAAGTTGTTGGATCAACTCCATAGGAAATATCATGTTTCCTATTCAATCAAAATTTATCTCAGTTAGGGTAGGTAGGAAGGTTTTCCCTTTGTATTAATAGGGCACTTCTAGCTTGCATTTTTATTATATCTTTCAAATTTAGTGTCGTTCCAATTAGGGCATGATTTTTTGCAACTTTCAAGGTGAGAATGAACAAAGACAAATTTTTGTGATGGATGACTGTATATGACTCCATGGCCAGAGGAAAAGGCACTAATCTGCTTCTTCAAATATCTATAGTTCTCATTCACCTCATACGAAGATGGTCCCTGATTTTGAGCCAAATGTTGCAGCAAAAAGTTCCCCCCCTCCATAATTTGATATTCAATGGAAATTTCTTAAATTGATGATGGGGCAAGATTATGAAACATTGGCACATACATATGTAATGTAATTCCAAGATCATGATATATGTTTGCATATGTTTATGGCAATGTTCCACCAAGTCCCCTGGAGGTGGGAGCGAGGGGACGAGGGAGCGCGGGAGCGGCCTATGCAAAAGCTCCCTACCAATTTTCAGGAAACGTGGGGGGACATCGGGGTCATAAAAATTATAAAATTTAATATTTAAAATGTAACTATATTTTTGCAAGGAATGTATATACAGTCATCATACACTTGCATCATGAAAGATAAATCATAAGTGATAAAATTACAAATCGATGAATGATGAATCATATAATTGAAACAAATTTAAAAGTTAAAAGTTAAAACATACATCATACAATCATGCATGTAAGTTTGTAAGTTTTTAACTATATAATCATTAATGTAACTACTAACAATGTACAATGAAAATAAAGTTTAAGATATCATATGACATATTATATCAAGATTCAAAATAGAGTTTAAACTGAAGTTTACAACTCAAGTATGAAACATAAAACTTAAACGCAAATAAGTTATGTCTGAAACATAAAACATAAAACATAACATATGAATATCAAATGATATCATCATAATGATAAATGAGCATAAATGCTCAAGTTAATGCCCCACTAGTCTCTGCATCCAACTTCTGCACGAATATATCAAGATCAACCATGTCACCATATGAATCAGAATCACTTGGATTCTCAAATATGCTAAGTGGCACATCAACTTTTAACACGAAACCATAAACTAAAAGGGGCGGTGAGGGGACGTGAGGGGGCGTGAGGGAAACATCCCCTAGAAGTCCCCAAGACCCCGGAGCGCGAGGGGGCGAAGAATCTAGACCCCTAGGTGGGGGGGCGAGACCCCGTGTAACACTGGTTTATGGAGGTGGTGGAGCAAAAAAGAGCTCAAATAGAGCTGAAATTTTTCACATAAAAAGGACTGTGGGCTTGACTAATGGTTCCATTTAAAAAATGATATCTAGACGGAGAATAAGTGTAGCATGCAAACATGCATTGAAAATCCATCTGAGTTTGCATTGTATTACTTATGATGGATTCAAATTTGGGTTTCAAAATGCCAGGTTATGGCATGATTTTGTCGAGAAACCCTTAGTTGGATTCTCATGTTGATTTAATTTATATTTTAAGTTTGTTTTGCAATCTTTGGGTGATAGTAACTCATGAACTAGGTTACCAATGTGTAACAATCATATTTCAAGAATAAAGTTGTGATTTTTTTATATTATTATTATTATCTATTAGCTACGAGTATTGACACCTAATGCCTGAAATTTTGACATCTTGATAGCATGGATAATTTCGAAAATGTTTCTAGTAATGTTAACATAATAACTATCATTACATGTCTTCACTTTTTTCACCATAATAGACCTGTGATATGGACTCATCACACAACTTCATATGCTATGTCCCAACAAGTTCAAACTGGTTGAACCTACCTCATAGTGTGGTTATTAAGGACAAGTTGCTTGATATGTAACTCGATAGCATAGACCACGTTGCAGTTCTAAAAAGAATCCTCAAGTGTCAAAAAAACTTCACAATATGTTCTACTATAAAGCCTTTTGGGATACCTGAAATAATATATGTATCATTGATGACTTTTAAAGTATGACAAGATCCGGAGGGAAAGGAAATCAATGGAAGAGTGATCCACCAATGAGAACCTAGAATTTAGCATCAGATGAGTTAGAGTCTAGGAAATTGAAAGCCTATAATTTTAATTAGTGATGTAGGACATCACATAGGTAATTATATTTTCATGTAGAATAATCTGTTAATTCAAATTTAAACTACATAATATGAAAGGCATACCATAAATTTTTCCACGTAAGTCCAAACAACCTATAAAAAGGGAAAACCTTCTTTTTCCATGGGAAATAAATTACCTTTCCTTTTTCAAGATAATCTAAATCACAAAAAATATGAACTATACTGCACACATTCTTGGATAATGTGAAAGTGGAAAAGGAATACCCTACACAAGTGATGCACACATGTACATTTGAACACTAATAGATTTTTGTGGTTGAAATGCAATGCTTGTTTTCATTTAAATGTAGGGTTTTTAAAGCAGGGAGAAATAATGGCTGCCAAATTAATAAGCGTTTCTTTGGGAAAAAATTTAAATCTTGTATTGGGTGATGAAGATAATAGAGGGTATTGAATCTTGATTCTTGACATCTAGAGAGAACCCTACAGCCTAACACAATCCAATGGAATTGACCAAAAAACCCAAATAGAGTCAACCCTACTATAGGAGGAAGGGCTGTGATGAAAGACACCATTTTCGAGGGGGGCGGGGGCGAATATTTGTTGCACGCGGGGGGGGGGCGAGCAGCGAGGGCGAATATTCTTGCCAAGAGGGCGGCGACGGCGAGAAATGCGCACGAGGGCAAAAACACTGCCGCCAAGGGCGAGGCGGTGCGGGCGAATCTTTCGATACCGGGGGCACGAGGGCGAATCCGGGGGCGAATATGTTTCAATATGAAGCCTAGGGCGAATCTTGAAAATGATGCTGATCGCGAGAAACTCGGGGGGGGGGGCGAAATCTTTTAGAAGCGAATACTTTGTTAGGGGCGGGGGCGAATGCGAGGGCGGGCGGGCGTGCAAGAGCGGAGGGCGAATGCGCGCGTGATATCGGACGTTAATGTAGCACACATGTACATTTGAACACTAATAGATTTTTGTAGTTGAAATGCAATGCTTGTTTTCATTTAAATGTAGGGTTTTTAAAGCAGGGAGAAATAATGGCTGCCAAATTAATAAGCGTTTCTTTAGGAAAAATTTAAATCTTGTATTGGGTGATGAAGATAATAGAGGGTATTGAATCTTGATTCTTGACATCTATAGAGAACCCTACAGCCTAACACAATCCAATGGAATTGACCAAAAAAACCAAAATAGAGTCAACCCTACTATAGGAGGAAGGGCCTGCAGTAAGAACTTACCATTTTGCAAGAGCTGAGGGCGAATGCTGTTCTGCAAGAGCTGAGGGCGAACGCTGAGGGCGAATGCTGAGGGCAAATGCTGTTCTGCAAGAGCTGAGCGCAAATGCTGTTCTGCAAGAGCAGAGAGCGAATGCGCGCGTGATATCAAACGTAGCTATTGCGACAAATACCAAACATTTTTATGTAGCGCGAAAGTGTATGGAAAAGAGACAAATTCGGGACTCAACATAATCTTTCTTCGATTGTTATTTAATGAATGATTACGATTATGGTTCCACTCTGTTTTCAATGATGTTAATATGAGTAATATCCTTTCTGACTGATATTTAGTTACGTATGCCGGATTTTATGCTCAGACCGTTTGTTTTCGCATGTGCAGGTGTCCATCCGCGGAGATCTTGGAGGATCGTGATCTGCCGAGGCTGAGGAACGGGAACGCTCTCTTCTTCAGATCGTAGCATTGGATTCCAGGTAGGCCTCCATATTTGGTCTTTTCATTTCGTAACTAGGAACTTGCGTCGTAACATTTCGTGACTATTGCTAGACCCCTGCTGGGCTAGTAGGGATCGCCTCTGTCCGCAGAGGGGATTTACCTCCTCAACAATTTGCCGACTCCACTGGGGAACGTCTAGACTTCATTGTCTCATTTGGATTGTCTCATTTGATTGTTTTATGATTTTCCTTGCTTGATGAGCCTTATGGGTTGGGTTCTTTTGTTGTTTTTTACTTCTTGGTTTGCTTAGTATACATTGATCTGCTTCTGGAGTAGTTCTTTTTTGTTTTTGGCTGAGAAACTCGACTGGCGCGCTTTTTAGCTCGACAGTCGCGCCAATTGGCGCATGTTGCTTTTGTTTAGCCCGCGCCAATTTCTTTCTGGCGCCAGTTTTAGCCTTATAGTCGCGCCACTCCTGTAAGGTTTTTGAGTTTCCTCATTTTTGAGCTCTCTGGGTTTGGTCAGTGTTTTTCTTCTTGATTTTCTGACTGCCTGAGTGTGTTGGAGTCCTGTTTGACTGGGAATTCACCTCTATCCTTTGGTTGTTTGCTTTTATCTATCAATTTCACGTTTTGAGCCCTAGGGCATCTAGTGGCTTAGTGTATCGAGCCCTCCTTGGGATTTTTGGTGTTTCGTTTGTCCGGTCGACCTTCTGATTGATTCTCCGCATCCTCTTAGTAGTTGTTCATTGTTTTGTTGCGATTTTTGGGTGATTGCTCATTCCTTCATTCAAATTTTGTTTGGTCTTGCATTGGGCCTAGATCACACGGCCAATTGGAGCCCTTGAGTCTTTTCTTGGTTTTGAGAGACTTTGGTCGATTTGGGATCTGATTGCTTGCATTGTTGAGTGAAATTTGTTTGTTTTGCTCTCTCAAATATCGTTTCTCAAGTTGTTCCGTTTGTTTTCAATTTGTTTAGTGCATATTAGCTATCAAACATTGAAAATTACAAAAAAAATCTCTTGTGCTTTTGGTTGAATTAGTGCAAATTGTAATCTTTTCGATTTTGCTAGTGATTAGTGATTTGGATGAAAAGTTTTCAATTTCATTAGTTGCATTAGAGATCTCATTGTTTGTCTTCCGATCATTTCGTTTGTGTAAAAGCTCTCAACTCTTCTGTAACTAGTTTTCATCGAACGAAATGTTGGACTGTGGCATGTAGCTTTGCATTTAGGAGTCATTTAAGACACTACATACGATAGGGCCTGAAAATTGAAACTTAATCGAAGATCAACTTTAAAATCTATCCAATTAACCTAAGGCAGCATTGAAATCTAACGAAACATATTTAGAGGTCTAGGCTAGAGACGTGTTCCGGCGTCTTTAAACCTAGCATCTGTCGTTCGCCTTTTGGCTTTAGACAGCGCTAGTACGAACTTGTGCTCCCCGTACCGTCGCGTATATAAAGGGAGACCCCTCTAGGTTTTCAATCCTTTATCCGCAGGAAGCCGAGTCTGCCGCCCTATACCCATGATACACCGAACACAGCATTCGGGGAGATTTCCTGCACGTACGGAAAGTCCTTGGTCGATTTCTGTCTCATTATTGAAACCAAGGTGTATATTGCAGTTCACGGTTATTTGGTACACCCTTTGTGCCTAGTATTTCCTGAGTAGTCATTTGGTCTTTTCTGACTCCCTAAATTATAAAAGACCGTCAAGCGTTTGTCCTTTCACGCTTGTGTCAAATCCGAAAGAGATAGAGTCATTTTTCTATCGTTTCTCGACTCTTAAAGCATGAAACGGTAGAGTTTCTTATTTTTCAATGTGGTAAAATTAATCACCCACGATTATACGCCCTGTCAGAGATTGCTTGTTGACCGTTTTATCGTGTGTCTTGACTCTTTTTCGGCCCGTGTGTGGTTTTGAGTTGATGGCAACTTTTTCAGAGTTTACCAACCAAGGAACCCCCTCAGAAGGGAATCCTAGTCATTTTCCTCCTTTTGGAAATGTTGGTGCTCCTTACATGGCGACGTTGCCCCTTCCTGGGTTAACTTTTGGGTTGCCTGTTTGGTTGTTCACAACCTCTGTAGTCCCGAATGTCTCCACTACTGTTCAATCAGTTCCTCTGCCAGAACAACATCATGTTGATTCCAAGGTGGACCTCTCCCCTTCTTCGCCTGTTTCTGCATCCTCATCTTATACTTCGCCTGGTGAAAGCCTGGATGTGAGTAACCAGGTGGCTAAGAAGAAGAAGAAGAAGACAAAGAAGAAGAAGTCTGATAAGCGAGAGGCTAAAAGTGCAGCCACTGTTTCTGAAATATCTCCTCCCGATAAACCTTCCAACCCTCCACGAAAAGTCAAGTTCCCTTGCCTCTTGTGCACGGGAGACCATCTTCTTCGAGACTGCCCTAGCATTCCCAAGGTGCTCGAAGTATGGTCCAACGGCCGCCCACCGTTGCCTTTGGCTTCCGGGAGTCAGGTTGGGGGCACGTCTTCAGCTGGTGCTAATAAGGCTCCTAAGAAGCAAGGTAAGATTACCAATCCCTGTAAGTTGTGTGAAGGGCACCATGCCATTCACCTTTGTCCTTATATGGATGAAGCCAAGCGAGTTTTGGACAACCCAACCGGTTCTACACCACGCCTTTCACCTGGTTATAATCGGCTTTCTTTGAGTCCTCTGCCAGCTGATCCTACGATTGGTCAAGAGTCATCCTTGGTCGATCCCACTCCCCCAGAAATTCAAATTCATGAATCCATCCCTGACCAACCATTGGTCGTAGGATCGTTTGAACTGGCCCCGTCCGCGGTGCACCAGGTTTTTTCTGTCGAGAGTGGATCTCACACCCCCCATGTCCTTCTGATTTCTTCAGATTCTTCAGACTTGGAGAAAGATTCTCCCGTCCCTGTACTTCAAGAAGCTGCTCCTCCGCCTCCCAAGATGGAGGCTACGGAGGATATTCCTCCCACCTTCGAGATGGAGGTCATGGAGGAGGCTTCTGCTTCCGTAACATCAGGGGAAGACCTTCTCGGTTCAATGGTATCCCCTCCGAGTAGTCTGGTCGCCTCCTTTGATTGGAGTCGATTTGCAGGATTCCGCCTTCCGTCTTACGTGCCTTTCGAGATCACAGTACAGGCTCTTGGTCTGGTCGTACCCAACACCATTATAGACGAAGGTGCCTCTGTTAGTATTCTATCCTCAACTACCTGGCAAGCTTTTGGTTCACCGCCGCTTGCGCCTGTTACGCAGAATCTGTTGACTTTTAACAGAAGGACGAGTCAACCGTTGGGGATCCTTCCAAGGTTACTGGTTACTTTGGGAGGTAAAACCATCCATATGGACGTGATGGTCATTCCAGGCCCCTTGGATTTCAATCTGCTCCTGGGGCGCGATTACACCTATGCCATGGGAGCGCTTGTCTCCTCCCTTTTTCGTGTGGCCTGTTTTCCGCATGAAGGACGGATCATGACCATTGATCAGCTCTCGTTCTTTGGTCCTAATGTGGCAACTGGTCCACCATCACCCCCTCTTGGTTTTTATTCACCCGTTGTATCTACTCCACCGCAGGTCAACTATGTGTCTACCTACCCTGTTTCCGCACTCAGTGAAGACGTCGTCGTGCATAGTGTACTGGGGGCATTGGGTCCTGACTTCCAGGATGTTTTCCTTCCATCGGGAGTGGAACTCTTGGAAGCACCGCCTTCTTATTCATTTTGATGCAAGTCGGTTATAGCACGGTTTCCTCCTTGTGTCAAGCTCTTTAAAAAATGAAACCAGGTTCTCGGAGCATAGTTCCTCCACTTGTGTCGAGCTCCCAAAAACAATGAAACAAGTTGTTTGAGGATAGTTCTTTTAAGTGTGTCAACCTCGTTAAAATAATGAAACACGAGCATGTTTAATTCGCGTTTTTGTTTTGAACCTTCACTCCATTTTCAATGGACTGAAGCTTAGGGGGCATGCACCTCGAATTGAGACACCATGCTGGGGGGCACGCCCGTCTTCCCGGTTTCAAGCATAGTTTATCTTTGTTTCAAGCTTGTGTAAAAATGAAACCAACTTCAAGCAGAGTTTCTTGATTTCAAGCTTGTGTAAAAATGAAACCTTTCCCATTTTACCTCTTGTGATTGTCATTTTATCAGCCTGTTTTTTGCCAGATGAGCCTTGGTTTTCTCACTCCATCGTCATTATCTGCTTGGCCGATCATATGCCTTCACTTGGTTGTTTTACCCGTTCCTGAGGAACCGCTGCGATGAGTGGTCTTGTTAGCCAGCCTCTCAACCTTTACTTGTTTTGAGCAGTTCCACCATTTCCGGAACCAATTGCTACCCTTTATACCACTCGTTCCTCCAGGAGGAGTCATCTTTCAGCTCTTTTCTGACTCTCTAAACATGAAAAGATTGCCGAGTCGCTTGTCGGTTTGATCTCGTTAAAGTGGCTGCGAAACGACATCTACCCAGTATACGTTTACCCCTTTTTCGGGCTGGGATGGATTATTTATGAAAAAGGAATACCCTAGCCTATCGCGACTAGGAGGTTTTATCAGACATTGTTTTCTACCTTTTCGGATCTGAGGAACTATTTACAAAAAGGGACCTTTGGAGTTTACTTTTCTGTTGTCTTTTCAAACTCCCTAAATATGAAAAGACGTCGAGTTCTTCCTTTTTCAGACTCGTTAAACCCTTATGACATTGGATTCAGTCGAAATGACGATATCCGAGTTTATCCTTCCTAGGGCTCGTTAAATGTACTAGGATGGGTTCGTCCGAAGGACGGATTTATATGACAAGCATATGGTATCCTCTTCAAGCTTGTGTAAAAATAAATAGGTACTCACCGAAAAGGCGAGGAAAATGGAACCAAAATCATTGTCGTGTCGGCAGTATGTCGTTCTTGAACATGGCACTTGTCTGCATTCGTGTCGGGTTGGGGACATCTCATCTCGTTTCTTCACTTTGCTTCCGTGGGTTTGGGTGATCCTTTTTTACCTCTCCTCTGCTCATTGCCTTGTCACCATGACCTCTGATCCGTTGATGTCAAATATGCTGCCAAAACCACTATTTGTGCCGTTATGTGTTCAAGAGAAGTTGACCTCTGCGAATATCAACCTTCCTCTGATTCTCATACGATCCTGATTCACAACAAAACATCATGTTCCTCTGTCTCGTGTCGATGATGTGGGAAACATTATGGCCCACCTTCGATCGAGGTCACTTCCTGTCGACTTCAGCTCATTATCCAGGAAGTTGATCTAGAGACTCCTTTATGGTACCTTGGAGCCTGCATGCCTCAATGGCAGGTTCGTCGCATTCGACGTGGGGTTTTCATCATTGGCCTTCGATCGAGTGATTCTACGTGTGTTCGACACCAGCTCATTAATTCACACGCCGTAGATTGTACCGGTAGTACCTTGAGGGCCATTGTCATTATTGGTGGTTCCTCTCGCGTCTGTTAACAACTCTCATCATTGGCTGGTAATCAGACGATGTTCTTGCATGTTCGACTTCAGCTCACATATTCGCATGCTTGAAATTGTACTTTATTTGGGTCGAGATGGAGCGCAAGACCCTAGATTGTGTCTATTGTAATCCAGGTTGCGATTGTGGATTATTATCATTATGTACATGACTCACTGATTTGATGGCTGCGACCATACCTGAGTCTATTTATTTGATCCTCGCTGGATGGCTGCGCCCATACCTTGGATCCGGATTATAGTGTACTCTGTTTCGGATGGCTGTGCTCATACCGCATATACATCATGTACTTGAGATATCAGTTGTATTTTTCTGCGCAAGTTTTCCAATGGCGGAGCTTCAGTTGGACACGTTCTCGTAAAGCATTTCACCCCTCTCTCTCTCTCGGGCCTCATGCTTTAGGGGGCATCTGTTACACAGTAATTTGTCACCATCCCTGCAATCCCCGTCTTGCCCATTGCAGGTTCATTTCTGTGACCAATAAGCAGTTTCATGCCTTGCAAATACCATCATTGTATCCCTTTCCATGAGGACAACATTCCTTCTGTTGATTATTTCCTGAGCAGACCCCTAAAAACACCTGTTTTTGTCGTGGCGTTGGTAGCCCGTTATGTACCCGCGCCAATGGGGGAAAATTAACACTGAGCCCACGCCAATTGGCGCTCTGTCCTAGTTAAGCACCCGTGCCACTCTGCTTTTGGAAAGTTTTTTAAAAAAAGAGGCGAAGTTTCGATTACAACAACTTCGTGGATGAGTCATCAGGAGTGGTTTCGCCTGAATAACCACGGCCTTCCTCCTTTGGCCTCTTGTTTCCACCATATGGGGAACCTCCCAAAGGATAAGACCTCCCTTCCACTATTGTAGGGATCCCAACCTCCTCCTCTCCTCTATAAATATAGCCTTCATCCATTGATGAAGGGGCTGAAGGGCTGAAAGTCTTGAAGTGCCTAAGCTTTGAATCTCCAAATTCCCAAGAGCCTTTGTGCTGTAAGAGCCCTCTTTCTTCCCTTAAGGCCGACTCAAGTAAGGAGACTATCGTCGAGAGACTCAAGAGAGGTTTGCCCTTTCCCTGGCGAGCTTTGCGAGACGTGAACGGCTGGAGACCCATCCGAAGGAGACCATGACGTCATAACTTTGGTTGTAATCTCTTTCGATTGTTATTTAATGAATGATTACGATTATGGTTCCACTCTGTTTTCGATTATGTTAATATGAGTAATATCCTTTCTCACTGATATTTAGTTACGTATGCCGGATTTTATGCTTGTATCCGTTTGTTTCTTGCACGTGTAGGTATCCATCCACGGAGATCGTAGAGGATTGTGATCTGCCGAGGCTGAGGAACGGGAACGCTCTCTTCTTCAGATCGTAGCATTGGATTCCAGGTAGGCCTCCATCTTTGGTCTTTTCATTTCGTAACTAGGAACTTGCGTCGTAACATTTCGTGATTGTTGCTAGACCCCTGCTGGGCTAGTAGGGATCGCCTCTGTCCACAGAGGGGATTTACCTCCTCAACAACGTCGCAGACCAAAGTTTTTGTATATTGATCCCATTTTTTGCAGCTATCGAGGCGCTTGAGCTCAAAATGAAGACCCTACTACAAGTGTGACTCGGGACGAGTTACAAGATTGTGTTGGGGGCCTTTTGGAGCAGGGTCCCCTAAATCCGACAATTTTTCCATATTTTGTAATAACTTAGTCTTTCACAGGGGTTTTGGGGTGGGTCAAAACCCCCCATGAATTGTAATGGGTCAAAGGGTAGACCAAGGGGCTACAAACCATAGAGTAGCGCAAGATAAAATAGTATAAATAGATGAATAGATCGAGTCTAGAAAAAAGTATTGGATAAGTCTGAATGAGAATATTGGATCTGTGATACTTTTGCGTGGATTTCTCTGGGTAAGGGCTCCTGCTGGCTGTGTGCGCGGAGACCCTCAATCCTACTGTGTGCAGACCCCGCTGGCTGTGTGCATGGGTATGTAGAAGATTCTGTAAGAAGAATCTGAAGTATTAATGAATGAGAAGACATTTTGCTGATGTCTGAATGTCTCTGTGTTCTATTATGGGTTGCACTGCATGTTAATCCCTTGTTATTTCTATATTATCTATGCAACAGTAATTTTTTATTATAGATTAAGTGTGTACCCGTAATAGATGATTAGAAGAACAATGAATGCATATATCTGAGTTATATTGCTCCTGCTAAGTGAATATCTTATGATTTACGGGTTGCGAAAGTTATTATGTTACGCATATTGTTAAGGGTTTATGGTTAGGTCTTTCTCAGCACAGCACTGTTTAGATCTAAAGGTGCCCACTTCATTAAATCTCTCTCTCTCAAGGTGCAGAAACCTGGTTCCAGCACCCTCCCATACTACTTCGGGTGAGACCTTGACATGCGCAAGCAAGTCATTGCTGAAAGGGCCAGTAGTACAAGCGTTTGTTGGTTAACCTCAATTCTGAACCTGGGTCAAGACCCCTCAAACCAACATAAAGCCTGAGAGACTAGGAGGCACTCAAATTCCTCACGGTGTAGGTAGAGAAATCTGGTAGCATTCATGATTTTTTTTTCTTTTTGGTTGGTTATGAGTCCCACATTCATGCTTGGAATATGGCACAGGGGTGATTGGATGAAGAGAGATTTGGCTCAGCCAATCTATGGTCGGGTGGAATCTGGAAGTCCCATCTCCGGCTGATTTTTACATTCTTTAATGAGAATCTCATTCCTTTGGTATTTTATGTATAAATGCATTGATTTATATGTGGATTTTATTGATGTTGTATCCATGATATTTTTGTTGTTGTTATATTGGTTATAAGCATGTATTTTGACAGTAGTGATGTATGGCTCTCTCCATGTTTTTATTTGTAAATGAATGCACAATGTATATATGGTCAAATAGATTGTATTAAAGCTAATGATGTAAGGGATGAATGCTTCTTAGTGATTCTCAAATAAGTATGAGACCCCTATGCTCAGATATGTTGTTTACACATGTAGTTTCAATGTTTGTGACATGTTTAACAAAATGCATGTCATGTTTAGGAGGGTTCCAGATGAGTTCTTAGATGTGATTGCTTTTGTATCATTGTCCTGTTGTTATTTATCATCTCTGAACTTTTCATGAAGTTCTGGGAAAAGAACTAGGTTCTAGGCCTGAAAAGGTGGCTCAAATCTAGGGGACACTGGCACAAAATTGAGGAATTGAGTCCCTGGACGCTGGCATGTAGTGTTATTCCTACGTCTATAGCCTCCTAGATGTTTTTTTGTAATTTTGTGCCTGTCTCTATGGCTCAAAGAGGTCAAAAGTTCAGTGTGACCCAAGGGTAAGAGGCCCGAATGGTTGGGTTACCTCCTGGAGGTGTTTTTGTTGTTGTACAAGGTCGGTATGTTGTGTTTCCATCGGTTCCACTTCCTTAAGGTCACCTAGGAGGTTGAATCTCATTATAGTAGCCTCTCGTTGCATGTTTAGCCCGGTTGGTCGGTTACTTTGGTAGACGTGGGAAGAGGGTGTTACAAAGTGGTATTAGAACATGGTTCAGCCCTCGGACTGGATGGCCAGTGTGTTGGTAATGCATTTATGTTGGTTACATATGTGTTTAGTATGCTTGTGGTCTATGTGTGCTTGTTTCATTTCCATGGTGTTGGTTGTGGTTGCAATAATGTCGCCATGTGAAGGTTATGGTGTTGTTGTGGGATGTGTCATCATGAGTGTATGGTTGTATATGGATTTGTTATGCATGTTAGTGTCTATATGTTGTTATGACTGCATTTTCATGGTTAAGGTTGTTTTCCATGATGTCATGGTATGAAATTTGTTCATCATGATAATATTGGTATGTTATGATGCTAATGTGTTGGATGATATAGAGTAGGAGATGTAGATCATTAAAGTGAAGTTGCAACAATGGGCTTTGAGGTAAGAGCATACCGTCATACAAGTTTGTATGCTTGGCATGCAGATATGTGATTCATCGTTTTTGTAAGCATTAGGGTTATTTATATGTCTGTCATTCTATTATTATGGTTACATATGTGATAAATGCTAGTTGATCAGTGTAGTCATGTGCATTACGGTTATGTGTATGCATTTCATTCTATGGATTTTATGGTTACACGCATGATGGATGTTAGTTAATCAGTGTGATCATATGTACATGCATTCATTAGTCAAGCATGGTATTAACTTGATGACTATCTTATATGTTGTTGATGAATATGTTATATGTTACCTTGTAGTTAGCTCGATGATTAGGTTATATGTTGTTGATGAGAATGTTATATGTTAACTTGTAGCTAGCTCAATGATTATGTTATATGTTGTTGATGAGCATGTTATATTTTAACTTATTGTTGTTATATGTTATTTAACTTGATGATTATGGTTATTGCATTAAGATCTGGATGTTACATGTATCATGCTAAGTTGGATTTGCCTATGCAGTTGGTTAGGGTTATGAAATTCAAGTATGAGTCAACCTATTGTGATATTATGTCATACTAATCTAGACTGACTGTGCATATGTGATTGTTTGACAATTGTTTATGAGTTTATGGCGTGAACATGTTAGCTATTGTTATGAAACCAACTCAGAAACCAATAGAAATAATAGATCAACGACTTAGAAAATATCCTCTTCAAGGGGGAAACCTCCTTTACATTACATAAATGAAAAATTCTTGGATGATACAAATGAAAAAAACTCCTTTCTATATATAGGAGTCCAAGGGGTCACAATATAATCCTAGTCGACATAAAAATACTAATGTAAGGGCACAATAATAACAATATGGGTACTACATGGGCGCAAAAATAAAATAAGGGGGCTACACTAACAATAAGGGGATACACTAATATTATAGGGACCTAGCATGCCCCTCTCCTTCAAAAAAGTGTTGTCCTAAAATCTTGAGTAGTTATGGATGCTTATGTATAAAATTATCATCCTCCCATTTTGAATATTCAGCGGGTAAGTTCTTCCACTTCATGAGATACTCTGAAATTGATCGATTTTGTAGTTGTTGAGTTCTTTCTTCTGCGACTGCTTCAAGTTCCAATATGATTTTTCCTTCCTTGTCAAGTTCTGGAAATATTGTTTGAACTAGGAGCTTGTCCCTATAACCTTCTTTAAGCATCAAACATGGAAAACTTGGTGCACTAGGGAATGTGTAGGAAGCTCCAATCTGCATGTCATAGTACCAGTATTTTGCAACACCTTGTAAGTACCATAATACTTTGGTGATAATTTATTATCCTTCTTATCTTGCTTGAGGGACATTTGTTTGTATGGTTGTAGCTATAAAAATACCCAATTTCCTACATCAAAACTTCTTTCGTTGTGATGTTGATCTGCCTATTGTTTCATTCGATTCTATGCCAAAGTGAGGTTATCCTTTAAGAGTTGGAGAACTTGTTTTTGATGCTTTATGTGATCTTCCACTTCTTGAAACTTAGAATTTTATCTTAAAGATGATGTGATGGATGGTTGATGATATCCATAAAGTGCCATAAATGGGGTCATTTTTACTGCAATATGGAAGGAATTATTATACGACCATTCAGCAAGAGGTAACCACTTGACCCATTGTGTTTGTTTATCAGATACAAAGCAACGAAGATATCCTTCCAAACATTTGTTCACTATGTCAGTTTTCCCATAAGATTGAGGATGATATGACGAGATATGAGCTAATTGAGTACCCAAACAAGAAAATAATTCCATCCAAAAACTTCCTATAAAAATTGGATCTCTGTCACTTACAATGATCTTTGGGTTTCCACGTAGCTTTCGAATTGTTTCCATAAATGTAGTAGCAACTATATTGGCTTTAAATGGATGAGATAATGCACAAAAGTGTGCATACTTGGTAAGTCTATCAACTACCACCATGATGATAGTATTTCCTTCGAACTTGGGTAAACCTGTAATAAAATCCATTGAAACCTCCTCCCAACGTTGACTTGGAATGGATAAAGGTTGTAACAGACCCGAGGTCTTAATTGTTTCAACTTTATTTTGTTGGAAAAACAAACATTCTGCCACAAAATTTTGAATACCAGATTTAAGGCCATCCCAAAAAAAATCCTTCTTGAACCTGTGGTAATTTTTTAAAAATCTCGAGTGCCCTCCTAAGGGAGAGGTGTGAAATTCCAAAAGAATATTTTGTTTGAGTTGGTAATTCTTACAAAGATATAAGTGATCTTTGTACCACAATTAATCACTTTTCCAGCTAAATGTTTCAGGTGTACTGGGATCTTGCTGCAACTTTTGAATGAGTGTCCACACCTCTTCATAATTATTCCATTCATCCCTTTCTTCGGTTATCCACTCATGTTGGATAATATAAATTGCACAAATAAATGCTTCCACATCCTCATCCTTTCTTGAGAGTGCATCTGCAACAACATTTTGCTTCCCTTTTTTGTAGATGATTTCAAATTCATAACCCAACATCTTTGTCACCCATTTTTTTTGCTCTTCTAAAGATAATATTTGTTCCTAAAAGTATTTAAGACTATCATGATCTGTTTTTACCTTGAAGTGTCTTCCCATTAGGTAAGGTCGCCATTGCTTTAGTGCATGTAGTATTGCCAATATTTCCTTCTCATAAATAGGTTTTTGTAAATAATTTCCTTTTTTTGGACAACTTTCAAAAGCAATGGATCTTCTTTCTTGCATTAAAACTGCACCAATTTCATTTCCTGAGGCATCACATTCCATAATAAAGCTTTTGTGAAGTCTATCGTAGCTAAGACCGATGCTTGGAACATTGCCTCTTTAATATGTTCAAAGGCCTTAGTTGATTCTGGAGTCCAAGAAAATGAATCTTTCTTCAATAATGATGTTAGAGGTGCTGATATTCTCCCATAATTCTTAACTAACTTGCAAAAATACCTTGTTAACCCCAGAAATCCTCGAAGATGCTTTATGGTTGTGGGGATTTTCAATTCCTTAATGGATTTAATTTTGTTAGGGTCTACCTTAACACCCTCATGAGATACAATATGACCCAAATATTCCACCTCTAGTAGTACAAAGAAACATTTGGAGGTTTTTGCATATAATTGTTTCTCCTCCAATAGTTTGAGCACCCTGTCAACATGTTGAACATGATCCTTCCAAGACTTGTTGTATATTAGTATATCATCAAAAAATACTAACACAAATTTTCTGAGGAAGGGTTTGAAAATGGAATTCATCAAACCTTAAAATGTGGAAGGTGCATTAGTAAGGCCAAAAGGCACGACCAAAAATTCATAATGACCCTCGTGAGTTCTAAATGTTGTTTTTGGGATGTCTTCAATCTTCATTCTAATTTGATGATATCCAAAACGAAGATCCAGCTTGGTGAAGTAAATTTCTCCATGTAATTCATCAAATAATTCATCAATGATGGGGATGTGAAATTTATCTTTAATAGTGAGCTTGTTGAGCTCCCTATAACCCGAACACATACACCATGATCCATCCTTCTTTTGCACCAATACTACTCGATCAGAGAAAGAAATTTGACTAAGTTGAATTATACCAGCCTCTAGCATTTCTGCAACCATACGTTCAATCTCACTCTATTTGGCATAAGGATATCTATAAGGCCTGATGTTTGGAGGAACAATTCATGCAACCAAATGAATAGCATGATCATGATCACAAATAGGTGGGATTCCTTTGCGAGCTTCAAACACCTTGGAATGATTATCCAAGAATTTTTGGAGATCTATAGAAATAGATGATTTTGATGTTTGAACCTCTACTGAGCATAGTTGTGAAATTACGCCTCATTGTTCTTTTTTCAGAAGCTTTGTCATGACATTAGAGTTGATTACGTTTCCCATCTTCCCTGCGATACCTCGTAATTCAAATTCCTTTCCTTCCCAAAAAAAATTCAATAAAAGTTCTTGTAAATTAAAAGCTATCGTTTCCAAAGATTGTAACCATTGGACTCCTAGTACAACGTCAGCACCACCCATTGGAATGGAGAGCATTGGACTATTCAATACATATTCCCCCATGGTTAGCTTGATATTATGGCACTTTCTAGGGCAATTTATAGTTCCTCCATTTGCAACCATCACTTGACACTTTGGTGCGAGGTATAGGAAGCAATTCAATTCCTTGGCTACCTTACAATGAATAAAATTATGGGTACTTCCCGAATCAATCAGCACTATTACATTTTTCTTCTTGATATGTCCTTCTATCTTAAGAGTTTGAGGAGTGGTAATTCCTACCAATGCATTACAAGACATGGCCAGATTCATTTCTTCTTTCTATAGGGTTGGTTCTTGGTGTATATCTTCTTCTTTTGAAGTTTCTTGTTCCTTTTCTTCTTTCTCTTCACAATCTATGTAAAATAATTTCTTCTCAGCACACTTATGACCTTTAGTGTATTTTCTATCACAACTTTAAAAAATCCATTTTGCTATTTTTCCTTTCAATCGTTGTGGTGTCAACCTTGTAGGTTGTGGAAGTCTAGGAGTAGTAACACTTCCATATTTATAGTTGTGAGTGGTGTAATTTTGCTTTCAGTTTTTCTTGCCAACATGAATGCCTTCTCCAATGAATCATGTTCTCAAAGGCGAACCTCATGTTGGATGTTAGCATTTAAAGTCCCTATGAAGACATCAATCTTGTGCTCCTTTGGAATATCGTTTACCCTTATAGTCAATTTTTGGATGTCCTCAATGTGCTCCACCGTTGAACCCTTTTGTTTGAGGTTTATCAATTGGCTAAAGAAGGTGTTGCTCTTTGTATCCTCATAATGTGCTATCATTTCCTTCGTAAAAATTGACCAAGTGACAATTTTTTTACGCAAGCAAATCCATCGATACCATACAAATGTATTGGGTTCTAAATATAAATTTGCAATGCGCACCTTTTGTGTGTTTTGCACATTATGAAGATCAAAATATTGCTCCATATGGACTATCCATGTTACGGGATCCTTGCCAAAAAAATTCCTCATATTGATATTTGGAATATGGTGGGTCCTCAATCCAATATTAGAGTCTATGAAATCATGATTAACATTTCTTTTGTTCTCGTCATGAATTTCCTCTACTACCTTTTCGCCATTAGGAAGCTTTTCTTGTAGTAAATTTGTCAAACCTTCCTTCAAACCTTCCATGTATTTATTCAAATATTCCATGTTTGCTTTTAGTTTTTATTCTATACCATTGATCTTATCTTCCATTCCATTCTTCAACCCATTCATTCCATCCTTCAAGCCATCCATCTCACCTTTTAGTTCAATTTTTTTGTTCTATGTGAGAGCAAAATTTGTTGCACGTGGTCCTGTAATTTTGAGATATCATGTTGCAATTCTTCCTCTTCATGTGTCATGGTAATTATTTAGGGCTTAATGGGTGTGTAATTATTTTTTGGAACCATTTTAGAACCCAATATTTATATCTATGCTTCAATATGCCCTTGGAATCACTTCAAATAGATTTTTCAAACAAAAGTTATGTAATTTATAATAATAAAAAATTACACACCTTTTTCTTGCTTTTGAGGAGCTCGATATTGAACCTGATGTATATTTGTGATTTCAGATCCCTAAGATTTTAACTTCAGTCCTGTAGTATCTCTTTGAGTCTTCTTTCCATAGCCATAATTCAGACCTAATTTGGATTCTTCAAGATAAAGTTATGTCTGATCTACCATAGTGACATGATTATAGACTGGTTCAGTAGATCGAACTTGTACGAAGTGCCACTTGTCATTGTTTCGACCTTCGGCTCTGAAATTGCTACACAAAAAACTAAAGTCTATACACTTTCTATCACATATTACAATTAAAATCCGATGTCTGAAACGAAATCTATGACGATTTTCCCTAGGTCACTTGTTTGAGACTGAATCTTGGAGCCTATAAAAACCCTAACTTCCCGGATCATAACTATGAAAATATAGTGAACCAAGATCTGGAATTTTTACACGAAGTTCATCAAAATTTAGACTCCACGTAGTAAAAATTTAAGCTTTTGAAGCCTCGTAGAAAAAAATTTATAGATAAAATTCCAAGATGACCTGTTTGAAGAAGAGAAACCTTAGAATCCCAAGCTCTAATACCAAATGTTATGAAACCGACTCACAAAAAAAATAGAAATAATAGATCAACGACATATAAAATATCCTCTTCCATGGGGAAACCCCCTTTATATTACAAAAATGAACAATTCTTGGATGATACAAATGATAAAACCTCCTTTCTATATACAGGAGTCTAAGGGGTCACAGTATAATCCTAGTCGACATAACAATAATAATGTAAGGGCACAATAATAACAATAGTGGGCTTCTATGGAGAACAATAATAATAATATGGGGACTACATGGGCACAACAATAAAATTAAGGGGACTACACTAACAATAACAATAATGGGATACACTAGTATTATAGGGACCTGACAGCTAGTTATTTTTATGGATATCATGACCTTATTTATGTTGAGTTGAGGTGTTGAGAAGTTATATTGTGCTAATTAGATTGCTTGCACAGACAAGATAGTCTCCCCTGAGATAGATTAATGTATGAGTTTTCTTATGTATTCTACTTGGTGCTTGAATGCTTGATGATGTCTTCTATCTGGTGTTGAGTGTTTTATGTCTATTATGTCATCTAGGTTATTTATCTAACATAGTATGTTTATAGTTTGTTTGAATTTTTTATTAATGGCATGATATGAGTTTGTATCTATAAGATTGCATGAAAAATTATTTTGTTTAAGATGGTTGTACTAACACATGAGTTGAGATAGTTGATATGTACTTGAATGCAAGTAGGTGATAGTGGTAGCATTATGTATTATGAGTGATGAATGTGAGTTGAATTTTGGTTATGGAATGATTGTTTTTCTTGGTAAAGGTTGATTTAAAATTAATATACATGATTTATTGATCTTTGGAACATGTGATTGACATGTGTGAAGAGTTGCAGGGAAACATGCTTGGTATTAGCATGACAAGGTAATAGTTGAATTGTTTATATAACTAACAACAGGGTGATCTGATAGCATATAGTAAGACTCAATTGTAGCAAGGTAAATGGTAAAACAAAGGAATTGATTGAGAATTACTTGGGATATGTTTGGAAACCCTTATTCCAAACAAATGAGCGCCTTGCATGGAAACGGGAAGTTTTCTTAACCTTGATTTCGTCTGACATTATGCGGATATGTGTTATAGTCATGAACATGTATTTGATAGGTATATCAGTTGGTTTCAAGTTATGGCTGGATTCTTCAAGGGACTAGAGTCCCTCGAGAGACGATATGTGTATGTGTTCAGTTACAAGGAAGCGTGTTGGCACAACAAGGTAAGGTAATTTTCATATTGTATATTTATTTATGCACTGACCATTATGTGTTTATGGTAGTATGATGCAGGGATTACATGGCAAGAGATTGTCATAAAATCTTGAAGAAGGATCAGGCTGAGCTTTCCTTTGGAATTATTTTGAACCAGGGGGATTGAGTTATGGTGTTTGTTGCTAGTCTTTTTCTTTTGATCTCCTGTGAATTGTTGCACTTCATTTTCGTTCTTGATTGCGTCTAGTGCATGGGCGTGCCACTTTGTTTGCGGTGTTTTATTGCTATTTGTTTTCATGGTTTTCTTCTTTTTTGTTTCTTGTTCTTTCCTTTTGTTTGAGAGTCTTGGGAATTGATTGGGAAAGAGGAAAGTTGATGGAGCTTGTGGAGATCTTTGTGGTACCCAACAGGTAATTAAAGACACAGATGAAGCTCGGTGCATGAGTAAGTGAAACAGAATGTAAGAATATGACAGTCGGTTGGACTGGTTGGGTCCATTGTGGTAAATGGACAGTGGCAGTATAGAGATGAGAAAGGCAACATAAAAGGTAAAGAAAATGGATCTGAGGTGTTAGATGCCTTGGCTAGGTCGGGAACTGTTGTTCTTAATGTTGTGCACATTGTGCACAGATAAAGGAAGTTCTCTTAACCTTGACCTTATGCTATATGGTAATTATGATGTGAACATGATTATGCTAGTGTTTATATATGTATACATGTATGTATGTACGTATGTCGTGTCTGACAAGGTCGTCATGGATCAAGTTTGTTTGATACTAAATATTTATAGGTATATGTGTGTGTATGTGTGTGTATGTCGTTGTCTAACAAGATCATGATTGTTTTATACTAATGATTATATATGTGTATGCATGTATGTATTTATGTCACTGTATGACATGGTTTTCAAGGATCATTCTTGTAGAGTAATGATTGCTTATGCAGGTGAATGGCATGAAGAGGTTCTTGGTCTTATGAGGAATCAAGTGGGAAGAGTAACTCTGACAGATCTATGGGGTCAGTATCATGTAGACATGAATTGATATTATATAATTGTATTATTCCCATGTGTATGTTGTGGACAGGTAATGCTGAGGGGTACATCAACGAAGTGAAATTAGTGTGATCTGTGGCATACTAGGTTAAGCATGGATAAGACACTAGAAGCAATGTTGCTTGTGGGGATAGTGTGTGGTCCATGGATGTGCAATCCTATTGTTGTGTATATGGTGTGCATGTTGTATATTTGGTGATGTGCACGTGTAACATATGTATTATTGTGTGCATATGATGTGGTATGTCCGTGGTATATATGGTGTTGTGGGTATATTGCATATGCAGTGTTAGGTATAGATGGTGCTATGTACATGTTGGATATAGGTGTCGTGTACATATCGTAATGTGAACATGTTGGATATGCAGTGTTGTGTGCATGTGGTGTTGTGTACATGTTGTACATGTGGTGTTGTGTGCAAGTGGTGTCGTGTACATGTCGTAAATAAGGTGTTGTGTACATGTGGTGTCGTGTGCATGTTGTGCATGTCGTGATGTGTACATGTGGTGTTGTGTACATAATATGCAGGTGGTGTAGTGTACATTTGGCATTGTGTACACGTTGTGCATGTGGTGTCATGTACATGTGATGTTGTGCACACATTGTGCAGGTAGTGTTGTATACAGGTGTTACTATGTACATGTTGTGCGTATGGTACTAGTATACAAGTGGTATTGTGTGCATGTCGTACATGTTGTGTTGCGGGCATGCGGTACTATGAATGTGCATGGTGTATTCATGGCATCATGACATGTGTATTCATTGTGTTGTACTCTCTATATGTATATGTATGTGGTATGACAGTGTAGGCGTATGTATTGTGTTGTATTGTACACCGGGTGTAGGTGTATGTGTTGTATTCCGTTGTAGGTGTATGTATTGTGTTGTATTGTACCCCGGGTGTTAGCACTGAAAATGTTAATGGTGTAATTGCCATTGTCTCACTATTTTTAAATTAATTTTTTTATGTCCTAATCCATGTCCAAGTTTGATTCATTTCCGATAAAGGTAAAAAAGAGCCCCAACATCAAGGTATTTTTAAGTGAATAGGATTCATTAGTGTTTTAGAGTCATAAAAGAAGTTAAAATCACCCTTTTGACTTATGTTAGTGCCGAAGGTCAATTGCTGTTTGGGTAATAATGTTGCAATCACATTGTCTGGAATAATGGCTACCTTTGTTGTGATTTCATTGTCAAAACGGTAATGTAATAAAGGATAGCTATTTCAAAGAATTGAAATTTACATATTTCACACAGTGAAAAGCGCAGCTATTACACTGAGATTTTGGTTATCTCAAGAAAGATGTAAATACAGTTGTTCATAAAGCATATAGGAGCAGCAGAGAATGTTTAAAAGCAAGGATCATTCATATTTGAATATCATTTGAAGACCCCTATGCTATGAATATGATTATTATTTTAATTAAGATTAATTATTATTTGATCCAAGGGGATTATTATTAGTGAATTTTTAATTTACCTAGGCAGATAACCTGTAGCTATTTCACATAATTCAAGCAGAGATTATAGTACGAGGAATCTGACATTTAATGATAATGTGGAGTGTGAGTCTTAGTGGGATGGCTTGGCGCTGGTTTTTGAATTATTTCAAAACATGTCATTACTCCTTGACATAATTGTAGGCACGAAATTAGAGAAGAGAGCTCGATGTTCACTCAACCCAAGTCCTTTGTTCATGCTACAGGTAAACAGAGAGAATCCCTCCAACAAGCAATTTCAATTTTCAAAGTAGGCAAATCAAGGTTTCGTGGACAACATTGTAACCAGAGTTCAACAGTTGTGTTTGTGAGCAGTTTAGCTATTGGAAAATTGGGGAATGGAGGAAATGTAAATAGGTCAAATCCTGCTAATACAAGATTTGTGGATGCTAGGGCTAAATCACATTTCAAATCTGCTAGTTGGTATAAATTCTTGCAAAATTTTTCTGGGGAGAACGTGGCTCTAACTCAGGCTTTCGCCGAGACTTTCGATGGTGAAAATATCAATTTAGGCAGCAAAACTTTCAACATTTTTGAGGCCATCATAGCCCGTGCAACCCAGAATTCTACAACTAGTGAACATTGGTTTAAAATCAAAGCATTGCCTGAAGAAGTAAGTTCTTACCTTAAGCCTGAATATGCCAATATTAAGTGGAATCCTACTGCTCACATCTCTTGTTTTAAGGCCGAGTGACAGCATGTTATTACCTCAATTAAAAAATACATCACATGTGAAGGGAGGTTTTCTTCTGTTCATTATTATCAGTTAAGGTTCCTGGCTCACATCTCAGGAGATAAACCTTTGAACCTACCCTATTTTCTGTATAAATATTTGCTTAAAATGTCCCTCAAGCTACAGAAAATTCCAAACTACCTGCACAATTTGTATCATAGAGGGTTGATTAAATTTTTAGTTGTATATCATCTAAGAAAGAAGAAAATTACTTGGGATAGGTTTATAAGAGACAAAGGGTTTGGCAACATTAATTCCAGAAGAAAGGTAGGGAGGCCAAAGAAAAAGCATATCCATGAGCAAACCAGTGTTGCCCCTGTTTCACACAGTTCACCATCTAACCCTGTACATTCATCAGTATTTTGTCAAAAGGCTAAAGGCTAACCAGAAGCTCAAGTAGAAGGGCTGCAAATCCGATTTCTACACCAGCAGTATCACCAGTTGATGAATTTTATGTCAATAGCTCACCTATGGAACCCCAAACCCTAAGGTATTTCATGGATGAATACAAGAAGAAGCTGCAACAGAAAAATGCAAAGTATCTTAAGAAGCCTATGTCAAAGTACAAAGAACAAATTGCCTCCTCTTCTCGAAGCCAACCTAAGAAGAAACTCTTCATGGCAAAAGAACCAGTGGAAGTCAACCTTGGACTTCTTGCACTTGAACCTGTTTTGTCACCAATGGAAGCCAACCCTGGTATGAAAAGTTCAAGCCATGTTCCTGAGTCATATAATCAAGTACATCCAAGTAGTGGCACATCTCTCACAGAGTCCACCCTCTCACATGTTTTGCTTTCTCTCAAGAAAGGAAAACAGAAAATGATAGAGTCTGCCATAGAAGAAGAGCCTACTTTGGCTAAATTAGTTTCCTCCATTTGTTCTTCAATCAAGAAGAGGAAGAAAAATGAGATACACTCCTATTCCTCATATGAAGACAATAGTGACCCTGAGTACACAGAGTCAGAAGATGAGGAGGTAGAGTCTATTAAATTTATACATGGAGGAAAGAGGTCCAAATTCATCCCTAATCCCTATGTCAAAAGACCTCATACTAGACCCAAAAACAAACTCAGGCTGAACAACAAGTTGATTGCTAATCCTAAATTAAGAGATGAAATTATCAACATTGAAGAGAGCCCGTAAGACAAAATTGAAAGGAAGAAGAAAACTCGGTCAAAAATCCAAGCACAAAGAAAGAGGTATGATAAAAGGGTGACTAAAGCAGAGGCCATTAGAATATTTGCCTCTATCTTGTACCTTTGATGAATGAAGAATGGGGTTGAATTGGAGAAACTTTTTGGGTAAATGTTCCATGTTTTCGGATATAGCTACCTTTTCTGCGAAGGTAGCAATTATTTTGAAATATCAGCATGTAATGGAAATCGGCTAATTTTTGGTTTGAATCATGGTGGTGACATTAAACAGGTGAAGTGGAGGGGTTTTTCAATTGCAATGGATGCTACCAGGTGTCTTGTATCCAGTCTTCTCTGAAATACTATGGTTCTATTTTGCACATTGAAAAGGAGACAGTCGCATGTCACTCCCACTATTTTCACACTTTTTGTTGAAGATTGGTTGTACCAAAACAAGAGAGTGGTCTTCAAATAGGCTGCCACCTCATACAACCATTTCAGAGTGACAACCCTCATGATGCCTTCATGATGTTTGTCTTGTTTTTAATATAGCACTTTGTATTTAAGAATAAGGGATAAGCCTCACCTCTTACATGAGGTTGTAATGACTTTTGAAACATATTTACCTTTTTCTATGGAAGATGACAGTATCATATTTTGTATATATATGCCAAACTAATATGAAGTCAAAGTTGATGGCCTTAGAATTTTTTACTCATATGATCTGTAATATTTTTTGTGAATGAAATGGGATGATACTACTGAGGACTTACTACCAATTTGATGTGGGTATTCTCTACTTTACTTGTGCTTCCATATCTCCTTTCTCTCAGTTATAGTTTGCTAACCATTATGCTATTATGTGTTCCTATCAGTCTCTTAAACATGTTATGTGTTTTATCAGTTTTTGTTAGTCTCACACAGTAAGCATTCCTAGTGAAATAAATGTTATAACAGTGGAAGAGCATCATTCATGATAGTTATTCTTCATGATATTTCAGTGAGAATCTTGTTAGACTAGAAATAGCTTTCTCTTAGTGGAATATTGTCAAACTGCAACTTTTGTGAATTTCTACCAAATGCAGTAGATTTTTGTTTTACAGACCTATTGTTTCCTCTCTCATCTTACAGTTTCCTCTCCTCATAAGCTACAAACTTGCACTCTGCTACCACATCAAGTTATAATATCCTCATTAGTAGAATTGTGGATCTGACTAAAATCTCTTTTCAATGAATCGGAGTTTATACCACCTACCAATCTCATAAAAAAAATCCTTAAATTACCTTTGATTTTAGGATGTGTCTGGTCAGGCACTTGCTACAGTCCAAGTGTTGATTCCAGCGCCAACATCTTTTGGTGCGTCTGCCGGGAGACGAAGGCCTTGAAACGAAGTATTATCCCCAGTCTATTATTATGAATTTTTGATTATCAATTCTTGATGGTGAACAAGAATTCGTGACCTGAATAAGACTACAAATTGTTTCACCTGGCAACTCCACAAAGAGGAAGATGGGTTTCAAGACCTCCTTCTATAAGGAGGAACCATAGATATCCAACTGTGACTCCAGTTGCTGACCCAGAGAATATCACTAAAGATGAAAAAGGAAAATAGAAATCAGTTGAAGCCACATCTCAGCCAGTGAAGAAGGTACACAAAAAGTATGTTCCAAAGCAAAAGGTACCTCCATCTGCTTTAGAATAAAAAGAGGTTTTAGTTTCAAAAGGTTCTACTGAAAAATCTCAAGTTGAAGCTACTCCCCTAGAAAATAAAGTGGATGTTGTTAACCTAAGCTCAGCTGAAATTTTTTCGTACTCATCAGCTATTAAATCTGAAATAAGTATTGTTCTAGTAAAAGAGGAAGAAACTGAAATTTTAAGTGTTGATAAGAAATCAGAAGAGTTTGTGCTCACTGAAGGGGAATTAGAACAAGTATTGGTTATTGCACCTTTTTTTGATAGGGATGTTTTGACTGAAGAAGACTTCAAGACTGTTGTAAATTTCCCTCAAACTCATCTTGAATACCACTCCCTTATTATCCCTCAGCAAGAGTATTTTCTTTTTCTCCAAATCCAGTTGTTGGGTCATTTTCCTCTCATCCACTTGAAGAGACTGTACATGAAGGTCTTACTTTTAACTTATCTGATTTCCTTGCTCAGCAAAATAAAGCTAAATTAACCCCGTCCCCTCAAGATTCAACTTTAGATTTTGATTCTTCTACTGAAGGAGAAGTCAAGACATCCTCTATTTATATTTTTGAAAACCCACTCTTTTTAGTTCCAAAGCCTGAAAAATCATCTCAAGATCCCCAATTTTTCTGTTGTCCTAAATCAAAATTGGAATTCACCAATTGTAATTCATGTTTCTCAAACAACTACATCAACTTTACATCAGCAAAATATGGCCTAGCCTGCCCTTACAAGGATGCAGTAGATAGTGGCTGCGAGATATGCACCACTTGTTCTCCCTCAACCCTTGCATCCATTTCCCCAAGGAGATTACTTGAAATATCTTCCAAAATACATTGGGGAGGGAGAAGGAGTTTATGTTGAGGAACATTTAGTGGCTTTCTATAGTTATGCTAACAATCAGAATATTGAACATGAAGATGTCTAGTCAAGACTCTTTGTTCAAAGCTTAGATGGTGAAGCTTGTAAATGGTTTAGAAGTTTGGCTCTAAATTAAATAACGGGAATTGATGAATTAGAGGAGATATTTTTGAAGCATTGGGGTGATAGGAGATACTATTTCTATCATCTTACAGAATTTGGAACTCTAAAGAAGAAGGAAGATGAGTCATTATCTTATTTTACTAAGAGGTTTAATAAGATTTATCGGAAAATTCCTGAAGAAATTAAAACCACATCTATGATCAATTTTGAAAATGCTTTAGATTTTGAGTTTGCTTTATGGTTGAGGGCTGAAAAAGCACAAACACTGACAAGTATGCAAGAGACTTCAATTGGAGTGCAGTCTATTAGACTCCTATACCAATAGGTGTCATATTTCATGATTGACTTGATGGGCTATGTAATATGTTCATGCCTTTTCTTGTTGCAAAGGTTTTCCATATTATTCAAAATATCAAAAAATTTAAAAAATGTAAAGAGGGTATACCCTAAACGAAAAATCAAAGGGTGAAAAGAATAAAAATGGCCAAAAAGTAAAAGAAAATGAACCCCACCAAAAGAAAGGCCAAGGAAAGTGTGCAAGTCTAAATGTCACTGCTTTTTTCTCTTATGTAATAAACAAATTGTGTGCAACTTGTATCTTATGCCACAATTTATGAATGGTCAAACAGTTTAAGCTTGACTAGTTCATCTTTCAATTTTTTATGTTTTAGAGATAGAGAATAAAATCTGACCAAACTGTTTAATCTTGGCATATGAGTAGATAGGTAGAGTGAATAAAAGGAGCTCAACAGTTTAATCTGAGCCCTTGGATGTAATAAGGTTAGAATTAGATAGATTTTCATATGTAATAAAAAAAAAAAAGTGTGATAAGGGTTTGTCAGTATAAGTGCACCCTAATAAAGAAGAAAAAATGGTAGGGTAAAGTAGATAGGGTAGGTAGATGATGTTGCAGAATTACATGTGATGAATGATGACTTTAGATGTGGTAAATCTTTTACTTTCATCACAAGTGCATAGGCAGACAATACATTGAAGAATTTCAAGCAATGCAAAGTCAGATTATTAACTTCCCTTCTCATCTTTTCCCTAAGAATTTCACTAATTTCCTCTAAGTTCTAGGTATTTAAAGATTAGAGGGGCTCAAGGCATTTCCTTGACTTTTGGAAGGACCGGACCCTCGGCCCAATAATTGGAAAAGCCTAAGTACTTAAAATCATTTATCATAACATTCATTCACCTCTAAAAAATCTTTTCCTAAGTAAAATCTCATTTTACTTAGGAATAATCATGAGATATTTCATAAAAAACCCTCAAAATCACATTTTATCCTAAGTTTAAGTGATGAAGTGATTATAATACAATTTTTTTCTAAAAACTTCACTTTCTTAGTTATATTAATGTATTTTGAAGTTTACCTTGTCCCCTTGTCATATTAACATTGATTTTATTTATTAACTCCTTATAGAAATGACCTTCTCCTATTATATATAATTCCTTTTATATAATATCCCAAAAACCCATGTATTATGATTTTAACCAAAGTATTTATTCCTCACTCGTTCAAATAAAAACTCACTTTATACCCCCTTTGGTTAAAATATATCATTATATGTTAATCCCGCCCCCTATGGTAATTGGATTAATCTAATTCAATTATCATATAATAAAAATATGAAAAAAACTTTAAACATATAATATATGTGTTTTAAACAAAAATAAATCTGAAGTTTAATTCAAACCAAACTTCGAAATAACCCATCTCTATGTATATTTTCCCCTCGCCCGATCACGTTTCTGCTTTTTAAACAAAGGAATTAATTAATCCTCATGATTAATTAAGAACCCAACTCTGCCAATAAAAAACGCTCCCGCTGTGATTAATCAATAATAAAACGCGTTGGGCCCGCACCATTAAAACCCCGTCATCTCCCTGTCCCGTCAACCGTTCGATCGACCCATTCAAGATTAACGGCTGTTGATAATTCTGTTGGCCATCCCTGATCCGAACAATAACGTGCGAAATGACGATGGTTTTCAAATAGTACCATGGCCACGTGTCATTCGTTCTGTTGGATCGCTGCCCATCCGCTCAATACCGCCTTCCCTCAAAAGCGGTGCGGAAAAAACCACTTACCACCTCCCCCCCCCCTCCCCCCCCTCATCTGTCGTACATACTGACATCATTTATTAAAATAATAAAAAATCCGCCACCATTTGACTTTGCCAATAAAACAAAAACCCGCGTCTTTTTCATTATTTTGTACACAGAAAACGATTACACCCTCGATGCAGCAAATTTCAAAAATCAACTGTTGAAGTTTGCCGACCATTACCTTGCTGAAGAGAATTGCAGTCGAGTATTCCAAGCTTCTTCTGCCATAACCAGTACCTGTTCAAATCACTATTCATTCAAAGCTTACCTGCCAATATCAACCGTTTACCCGTTTAAACACAAACACCCTAGTGTTGCTCATTTTCACCTGATTGTGCAGTAAAACCCTTTGTAACCCAGCTGCACCACCTGAAGCCTCTGTTAACCAATTCGAGCATGGTTTACCTCCCAAAAATCATTCTGGATTCACTCCACAAACCTCTCAACACCAAATGAAGCCTTTTCGACCTCCCCTGCAAACTAATGCTTTCTTAACAATTTGTTTTGTTTTACAGGTGATCAGAAGACCACATCCTTGGATAAACAGTCTTAATACTAGTCATAAGACTTGTTTACTCCAAGAGTGTTATCAAATATATTCAAACAGAGATGGAAGATAAAACATACAGTTGAAAGACAAGCAAAGAAAACAGGATATTAAACAAATTACTGTTGAAACAGACAGTAAAAACCTAAACTACACATTGAAGGTAAAAGGACACAGTCAAGAGTATCAGGGTTAAAGAGTATCAAATTGAATACCAAGTCAAGTAAATCAGCTAGCATGAAGATAAATAGCAGGGAAGACAGTTACAAAACAGAACATACAAGTTCATGACAAAGTGAAGACAGATAAAAAATAGAACGGTAAAAAGTAAAAAGTAAACAGTAAACAGTGAAAGTAAACATAAAGATATTAAGGGTTAAACAAAGATGAAAACACTTTCACCAACCATAATTAAGTTTGTCTAAAGTGAAAGTGAAACAGTCAAAAGAACAAAAAAGTGAAAAGATGAAAAACACAACAAGAAGGAACATTTTTGCAGAAATTTAATGTTTTAGTCATTATTTTGCAGAAACTATTGTGATCAATCCAAGATGAATTTTGAAAAACTAAAGGAGGTTTATGTTCTTAATAGGACCATATACAAAAACCTCTCTCACTTTTCTAACATCTATTATGGTTTTGGAAATATTAAACAATGGTGGAAAGCACTTTTTGCAGAAAATTCATGTTAAGTCATCATTTTGCAGAGAATATTATGGCCAAATAGAAATACATTTTACAAAACTGAAAGAGGGTTTTGTTCCTAAGGGACCCATCTACAAAAATGTATCTCACTTTTTGCACAGTGATTTCATAATGAGAGATACATGCACATCTTTACAGGCTATTTTTCAGACTCTGTAAAACTCTGTTTTACACATATTTTTACAGAGCCTATTGTGCACAGCTGGAGAGGAATTTTAGGAACCTGAAAGAGGTTTTATCTACAATAACCTCTTTAACTTTTTTCATATCTATTACGGATTGAGAAATACAAATGTATCATTGGACTTCAAGTTTGCAGAATTGTTGGAGCAGAATGCACAAAGAAAGGAAGCAGTTAGTGACTTGGATGCCTCATCATCAACTAAGAGTTGGATCAAATTCGAATTCTCCTCTTTGTCATCACCTATCCATACAAAATAGTGCCAAATAGATGCATTAGTTTGAGTGTACTTTACTTAAGTTCTATTTATGTAAAATAGTTGGAGAGATTTGTGAACCAATCTTGATATTTTTTCAAGATATTTTAGTTTAGAATTTGTATAAATACTTACCTCTTGGAAGTGTTTTAGGTGGATTCTTATACTTTGATGTAACATTGAATATTTTGGAATAAAGAGCTTTGGATAAATTTTTCGTGGCAAAACTGGACAAGGAATTGAGGCAGAAGACTTTTCTCGGGATTCATGCATCAAATGAAGGATCAATAAGTCATTTCTATCTCATGTTTTGAATTTTAATATTTGTTTACAATATCATCTGTATTTCATTATCTTGGTATTTAACGAAAAAGATTAAATCAGAAATTACTTAGGTGTAATCTGATTTCAGTCGTTATTATTCTAAATGTTTTCCTCTAAACTGGTTTAAACAATGAATTCTCAATTGCTCCTGTTTGTCTAGTTCATATATCTTTGGTTATTTAGTAAAGAATACTTAACTGCTCTTTATTGATAATCAATCTATTTCTCTTCTTTTGAATGTGTTGAAAGATTCTTCGTTGCCTTTCATCCGTTTGAATTCCATTCCATTCACTTTAGATCTATAATTGTTTCTAGTTTGATTATCTTGCCCTGATAAACCATATTTTGTTAAAAAACTTAAGCCAGTGCAGCCAATCCTTTGACTCCATTAGCCTAATGGACTGAAACTACTTGATTTTAATCTCAGCTAAAGAATTCCATCAACCCAAACAAAATCAAAACCCTTGGACTTTATAACTAGCCTAATATTTTCAAGAACAAAGCTAAATTTTATAGAGAGAGCCCTCTCTGGGTACAGATTGGCTAGATTCTGTACCTGAAGGTTGGTTTGTGGTTACCTCGGACCCCTTTCCTCTTCCAACAACTTCAAGGAAAATCTGAGTGATAACACAGTCTAATCTCATGGCTTCTAATAAATTAAAAATGGAGGAAGAAAAGGCAGCAAAAGATAAAAAGAAGATGAAAGAAGAAAAACTTTCTTCTTCTAAGTCTCTTACAGTAGAAGAAAATATCAATCAAATGTCCAATTTGATCAAGGAACTTGCCTCTAATATGTCAAAATTAGAGGTAGAAAATAAACCAGCTGCCAGAGCCAATCAAAATGAAGCTAATAGAAATCAGGCTCCCTCCAAGAGGCCTTTTCAGCCTCAAAAAATCCTACAACGCCCAAGGAGGAATGTTGATGATCAAAATGTTCAGACTCCTTTGAATAATTTTGCTGAAGAAGAAAAGCAAAGAAATCAAGAAGAAAATGAAGAAATAAACCTTGTGGGAGAGACTTCACAGTCAACATGTTTGACATTATAGGAATATGAAGATCGATCAAGGATTTGTTTGTTTTCAGATGATGTGAATGCTCAAATTTATGCACAAAATGATAAAAAACAATAAGAAGTTCAAAATAGAAATTATCCTTTGAGGTCCAAAGGTCCTGTTCAACAGCCTCAACAAAAATCAGATTCATAAAAACAAGCTGCTAAATAGAAGGCTAAGGTCAATGAGGTTCCTCCACCTCAAAATTCTGCCCCAATTGTTAAAATTACTGCAGAAAATAAGAAATTAGTTCCAATTTATTTCAGTTTCAAATCTGAATTGAATAAAATCAAAATTCCAGTCCCACTCCTGGAATTATTGAAAAATCCAGCATACAAAGAGTCTTTTAAAAGTCTGCTACAGCCTCCTCTCACTCCTGATTTAGTCAACCTTGAGGATGAGCATCCCACAATTTATCTAGGCTGCCATGTTCAAGACCAAAATGATGATAAGTCACCGCCTTTCTATCTGTCACTCAATATACATGACAAATTGCTGTATAATTTTCTGTTAGATTATGGAGCTTCCCACAATCTCATGCCAAAGAAAGTCATGGATGAATTGGGATTAGAGATCACCAAGTAGTACCATGACCTCGACACCTTTCACTCCAAAAAATTCAAGTGTCTAGGAGTGATAAAGGACTTAGTTGTTTCCCTTACCCATCTGCCTATGAAAAGTTTAGTGATGGACATTGTGGTTCCTGACATTCCTTCTAGATTTGGGATGTTAATTTCTAGATCTTGGTCTAAGAAATTGGGAGGTACCCTTCAGATGGACGTGTCATATGCTACCATCCCAGTATTTGGAGGAGAATTCAGAAGGTTGTATAGGGAAACCCAAATGGCCTACATCATTAGTGATCATCACAGTCCTTCAAACCATCCCATATATGTTGAAGAAAAGGAATTGGGCTCATTAATTTTGCACCTTGTTGCCGATGATAATGATTTCCATCCTGAAATAAGTGAAAAAAAAATACTTTAAAGGTGAAAATGAGCAGCATTTAGAAGAAGGACAGATCTGGAAATTGTACTTTGATGGAGCCTCTTCAAGAGAAGGATCGGGAGTCGGTGTAGTCCTCATTTCTCCTACTCAGTAGAAGGTAACTATATCATACAAATTGCAATTTGCTACTACTAACAACACTACTGAGTATGAAGCGCTTGTGCTGGGTATGAAGACAACGAAATATTTGGGAGAAGAACGACTAATTGCATTTGGTGATTTAGATTTGGTGATTAAGCAGGTGAGAAATAATTACCAAGTGAAAAATTCCAAATTGAAGAATTATAGGAATGAAGTCTGGGATTTGATTGAACATTACTTTTCAACATTTAAAATAAATTTTGTCACTAGAGAAGAAAATCAAATTGTTGATTCACTAGCTATTGCTGCTAGTAATTTCAAATTTCCTCTAGATGTCAAGGCAACCTATGATGTTCAAATAAAAAACAGACCTTCAATTCCTGATAACATCAAGCACTTGCAAGTATTTGAGGATGACAGGGAAATTCAGAAATTTTTAGAGTGCGTTGAAGAGTTTGCAGACATACAAATTGATGATGAGCAGGAGATTGTTGAAAACCAAAATAGCAGCCCTTTTAAGAGAACCATGGCTAGGAAGAATAATATAGATCTGAAAACTAACTATATTCCTAAGGGTTTAGTTCCTTTAGAAAGGTTGTTTGATAATAATGATGTTTTTCTCAAGCCTGAAAGAAAAGTTGATGGAGAGAGTACTGTTGAGCTGCATCTTTGTCCAAATTTTTATGGTTTTTTATCAAATAAATACATGCTTGTACCTAGTGTTTTAATCCATTTTATATTATTAAGTTGATGATTAGAGGCATTTAGAATTAAATTATAAATTATTTTCATTAATTAAATTGAATGAGTATTTTGTGTAATAATATTGTTATTAATAGATGTCTTCTTGGTTGTAGGAAGGTTCGGTGCAGGAATGCATTTGAGTACGAATTCACCAAATGCATAAAAGCAGCAGCTGGGTAGTTGAGTACGAGATTTCTATAGGTGAAAATATCAATTTTGCAACCAAATGGCACATAATCTCTAAATTCTAAGACGTGGGTTTTGTTCAGAGCACCATGTTTCATATTACTTAAAAACTGTTTGGAAAAATTCGGCTTCGTGAAGGAGTTATCGTCAGGGGAATATTCCACTGAAAACCATTTATGAACGTGAACGTATTGGGTCTTGCTCATCCACAGAACATATGAATAGTCACTTTCATAATGGAAGAACTTGCCATAGTAGCAGCATGCATGCAAGTTCCATGAGTCCTAGATTTTCTACAAGAAATCAGAACCCTTGCCTCGAGACAGGTCCTACGTCTATATATGGTTTGTATGGTTGCATGCGTGGCCATTTTGCAAGAATTACTCGGAGGTGAGAGCATATGTTCCAGATATGCATCCATTTTGTTCCCAAAAGAAGAAACATAGAGGATAAATGTTTTGGTATTTATGTTGGTTATTTGGCTACAAATTTGCGAATCTGGAGAGCTTTGCATACTGACTTGGACGGTCAAACAAATTTGACTTTGCTTGACAAGGCAGTACACTACAATAGAGAAGACTCTCATGAAGCCTTAGAAAACGAAAATTATAGAGAAATATTGAGAAGCAAGCAATTTGAGTCCCACAAGTTAAATGATTCTTAGATATCTACTTTATTTAAGTGCAGTGAATGATAAAAACAAAGGGAGCATTCCAAATTCGACAAGGAGACGGTCTTTTCATTGATCATACTTTATTATTGATAGAGGCATTGTGCGATTTTCAGTTTATATTGACCCATTTGGAAGATCGACAACTTCCTATTAAATCTAGTCCCAGTGAATTTGTTAAGCTATTTCAGTTCAAAGTTATTAAGGATGAACAAATTTTTGCTTACCAACGGCCATTCATGAAGGGTAAGCTATACATGATCTCGCATAATTTGTGTAAGAAATTTGATTATAAAGCACGTCAGGACGCAACCACGACTGATAAAGCAGGCATATAACAGTCAATATATGTGCGAGGAAGTGAAGGGTACCAAGTCACAGACAGAGTCATCTCTATCATTACAGCATCTCAAAAGGTTGATCCTGCCAAGGCTTCTCTGACTGCTGATTTTCAAAAGGATTTGGGATTAGATAGTTTAGACACTATTGATCTTGTAATGGCTCTTGACGAAGAGTTTTCTTTTGAAATTCCAGATAATGAAGTCGATAAAACCAGCTCGATGAATATTGCAATTGACTTTGTAGCTTCACATCCTTAGCCTAAGTGGTGATTAAACATGTTTTATGAAGAATCATTGGCATTGACATCAACCCAAGAAGGAAGAAAAATATAAGCAACTCAGGGTCGTTTTTATGATCTTTTGACTCAGTTTATACATTCATCAGATGTCCGGCATCAACTCGACCCATTCAAAATCGGATCCTCTTATTCTGGTCTTGAATCAGTTGATAATTCTAAATTTGTATGTGTGTGTAACCAAGGGCCTGAACAACTGGGCAGCGTTGCTGCTATTCGAGGGGAGAAATTGCATAGGGATCGAGGGCATGCAAAATAGGGCACACAAAAGCCAGATCGACCCAACTCAACCTGAATTGGAAATCACATATCATTGTTTTGATTTTATTCACCTGAATCCTAAATTTGTATTATATGTAACCACCAACATTTAATTAGGAACAACGTTGCTGCTCTAAAGGAGAGCGTTGCTCACAAAGGGGAATTAATCTCTTCTGATATGTAGAAACCAACATCGAATTGGGCATAGGGCGTTCGTCCATCAATTAGACAGATATATATTTCTCAGAAGCAGAAAGTTAATCCGCCATTCAGATGCAGAGATGTAATTAGTGGTAGTCCTTCAATTAGATAGAGGGAAGCTGGGATCGATATGAATAAAACAGGAATGAGAATGTAATTGGTAGCAGAGGTCGAATTTTAGAAATGCAAATCTGGCATTGAATTTTCTAGAATTGTAATAGGGCAGTAACAGCTGGTGTAATTTTTAATTGACATTTAAAATGTTGTTTTGATTGAATTCAATAAATTCTAGTTCCGGCAATTGTTTTTATGTAAGTACTATAATTTTATTTATTTCTCAGCGTTGATTTAGTTCACGACTTGCTCCAGGGAGTGGCAAGCATCCACCGCAACCTGGAGTCGAGTCCCTTGTTTTTCATAGATTTAGGAATTGTGCTTTGGTGTAATTTGTATAAATATATTTTTGTTTTGAAATTGTTTTTTTTAATATCTTAGATTTTCTAATTCCGCACTTAGATCATTATTTTTTTTTCCAATTTCTAAGTTTGATTCAGTAGTGAGAATAGATTGTAATGCTTCAATTTTCAATAAGTAACACTGCCATTTAAAATGTTAATTCAAGGTTTGATTTGTTCATGCATAGCGGGACTTCGCTTAATAATTAAATTTCATTTTAAATTAGAATTATTCCTATTTCCGTAGTGTAATCATTTCCTTATAAGCACAAGTTTGAGTGTGGAGTTACTCGTGCAGGTAGCAATGATTTAGTTTTCATCATTGATTTACATGATTTTGATTTAGTTTTCATTATGAGTTGCATGCTTTCGAAGAGTGAGCTTGTTTATTGAATAATTCATTTCATTTAGATTAAAAACTTTAAATAAAAGGTTTATCATAGATTATTTGTAATGTGATTTTTAATAGGATATTTTAAGTGTTATTTTATATGAAGCAAAGTAGTTTTCTTTTAGAAATAGTTAGGATTGTCTTTTGTTAATTTGGAATCTTGAATTTATTATGAAGAGTAGTTCTAGTTAGTTTAATGTGTGAGGTTTTCATTAGAATAATGTGTGATCTTTTTGCTTATTAGTTTCAAGTGTTTGTTTCAACTTAGCGAGAGGAATTAATATATTAAGGTTTTCAAGATATCATAAGAGATTTAAAAAGTAGAATTTGAGTGCAAGAATGTTACATGATTGAGGATTTCTTTATATTTCCTTACAGTTTAATTGCAGTATGGAGTTTGCCTGATAGAATTAGTTAAGTAGGTTTCCTTTTCGAGATTGTTTACTTGCCAGCAAAAGTGTGTTTCATTTCAGTGCCTAGTTTATCATTACAAAGGAATTTATTTATACTCTGACCAGTAAGTTGAGCCAATACGCAGTACAACTCGCGTTTACAACTCCCGGATTGATAATTAATATTGAGAGGTTTAATCCAATAGTTAAGCCGACCAACAAGTACAATAGAATGTAACATTGGTACAGAAGATTAGCCAAAATTAGTCAAAGTGTCCAAATTCCCTTCTCTTGAAACCAGAACCAAATATATCAAACTGCTGAAAGAATTTGTTGATATTTTTGCATGGTATTATAGTGAGATGAAAACTTATGATAGGATTATAAGGGAGCACAAGATTCCTTTGAAAACATATGCAAAGCCTGTAGCACAAAAAATCAAACATATCAATCCCATGTTGCTCCCAATCATTGAGAAAGAAATCATAAAATTATGGGAAGCAAAGATAATTCAGCCTTTGAGATTTTCTAACTGGGTAGCTAATATAGTCCCGGTCCGGAAAAAGAATGGAGAGATAAGGATTTTTGTCGATTTTCGCAACCTGAACTGGTGTTAATTGAAAGATAACTATCCACTACCCAAGATGGATTATATCTTGCAGAAGGTTGTAGGATCCAAAAGATTGTCAATGATTGATGGCTTTTTAGGCTATAATCAGATTTCAGTTGACAGGCAATACAAAGAAAATACAACATTTACCACACCCTGGGGCACATTCATGTACAACAAAATGCCATTTGGTTTGATGAATGCAGGCGCAACCTTTCAGCAGGCAATGGATATTGCCTTTGCGGGAGAAAAGGACAGATTTGGAGTCATCTATTTGGATGACATCACAGTCTATTCAAGATCTGATGAAGACCGCTTGAAACATTTGAAACAAGTTTTTGACAAATGCAGAAAGTTTGGTTTGTCCTTAAACCCAAAAAAGTCATCTTTTGTTGTCCAAGAAGGTAAGTTATTGGGACATATTGTAACATAAAGTGGCATCTGTATTGATCCGGGAAGAGTAGAAGCTATTCAGAAGATTGGTTTTCCAAGGAATAAAAAAGAATAGCAGTCATTTTTAGGGAAAATCAATTTTCTGAGGCGTTTTGTTCCTAACTTTGCAAAGTTGATCAAACATATAAATGTCTTGCTAAAAAAAGATGCAGAATTTAAGTGTTGAGATGAAGCAAATAATTATTTTTCAGCAATTAAGTCTGCCTTGACTAAAGCTCCATTTTTTATTAGTCTTGATTTTGAAAAGGATTTTCTGATTTTTTCATATGCTTCAGAAGAAACAATTGCAGCTGTCTTACTACATAAGAACAAGGAAGGTTTAGAGAAGCCAATTTCATTTTTCAGTCGTGCTTTAAGGCATTGAAGTATTTTCGAGTTTATGTGCTGCATTAAAAAATAATTTCTTTTGTGCCCGATATCACTGTTAAAGATGTGTTGTTGCAACTAGATATAGATGGCAGAAGGGGACGATGGCCGACCAAAATTCTGGAATTTTATGTTGAAATCAAACCAACTAAATTGATAAAAGGTCAAGGCTTGGCTCGCTTGATAGTTGAATCTAACTGCAAAGCTTTAAATCTGAATGTAGAGGCAGTTGAAGGAGAATATGGAGAAGGTATTGCTTATTATCCTGAAATATTTAATTCATATTGGTATAAGGATATAGTTTACTTTTTGTTAAATTTCAACTGTCCACCTAAAATGGAGAAGTCTAAAAGGAGAGCTTTTAAATTGAGAGTTGTGAAGTATTGCATTTTGGAAGACCATATTTACTGGAAGGATCTTGTTGGAGTCTTGTTAAGATGTGTAGATGAAGCAAAATCCCAGGAGATTATGACAGAGATACATGCAGGAGTGTGTGGAGGGCATTTGTATTGGAAAGCCACTGCAAACAAAATCTTAAGAGCTGGCGATTATTGGCCGACTCTTTTCTCTAATGTTTTTGCCAAAGTCAGGAGTTGTGTCGAATGTCATAAATTTTCTGGTAAATAGAAATTTCTACCATTACCTCTCATTCCTATTTCAGTAGACGTTCGTTTCCAGCAATGGGGACTAGACTTCATTGGTAAAATTCATCCACCTTCATCAGGATAGCATAGATGGGTTCTCACAACTACAAACTATTTCACTAAATGGATTTAATTTGTACCAACCAGGAATGCTACTAATACAGTAATTATCAAATTTATGTTGGAAAACATTATGTCAAGATTTGGTTGTCCACATAAATTAGTAACTAATAATGCAATGGCCTTAAGTTTACTAATATGTGCAACTTTTGTCAGCAATATGGGATTGAATTGATTAATTCCACGCCTTATTACCCTCAAGGTAATGGATTGTCCGAGTCATCCAATAAAATTTTAGTGAGGATCATTAAGAAAATGTTCCCTGAAAATAAGAGAAATTGGGACACTCATCTGATACATGCTCAATGGGCAGATAGAGTAAGTGGTAAAAAATCAATTGGAATGTCTCCATTTCAGCGTGTATATGGTACTAATGTTGTAATTCCTTTGCAATTAGCTCTTTCTGTGATATAGTTCCTGCAAGATGAAGTTGATAATGAAAATCCATTCCAAAGGAGAATGCTACAGTTGATAGAGGCACACCAAAAGCGGAGAATCATTGTTGGAAAAAGTACAGAAGTATCAGGCTAAAGTCAAATATGTTTTTGATAAAAGAGAAAATCAATAGTTGTTTCAGGGGAATGATTTTTTGTTGCATTGGGATGTTAGGAGAAAAGACCATGTAAAGCATGGTAAGTTTGACAATTTTTGGTTTGGGCCATTTAGAATTGTTTAAGTTTTGGAGAACAATAATTTCCTGCTCGAACATCTGGATGATGATCAGCTCACTAGAGGCCCAGTCAATGGTCATTTTCTTAAGAAGTTCTTTATTTAGTAAGTCAGTCGAGTCACTCCATTGTAAATATCTGGGGTGATGTGTCAATAAAATCCATGCCCAATGGTACTTATGTCTGTATATATGGTCAGTATTGAGTCCAGTATGTCAATGGTCAATCCTAGTCCTTATTTCCAAGAAGTCTTCTGAGTTTCAAGAGTTTTTGAGGCACTGAGTCTACAGTCCTTGAAGCCTCACAAGGAGGAATTCATCCCCAATATGAGCCATTGTTAGCACTGAAAATGTTAATGGTGTAATCGTCATTGTCTCATTGTTTTCAAGTTTTTTTTTTAATGTTCTAGTCCATGTCCAAGTTCGAGTCATTTCCAATAAAGGTAAAAAAGAGTCCCAACATCAAGGTATTTTTAAGTGAATAGGAGTCATTAGTGTTTTAGAGTCATAAAATAATTTTAAATCACTATTTTGACTTATGTTAGTGCCAAAGGTCAGTTGTTGTTTGGGTAATAACATTGCAGTCACCTTGTCTGGAATAATAGCTACATTTGTTGTGATTTCATTGTAAAAAAAGTAATGCAATAAAGGGCAGCTATTTCTCAGAATTTAAAGTTACATATTTCACACATTGAAAAGCATAGCTATTTCACTGAGATTTTGGTTATCTCAATACAGAGGTAAAGACAGTTGTTCATCAAGCATATAAAAGCAGCAGAGAATGTTTAAAGGTAAGGATCATTCATATTTGAATATCATTTGAAGACCCCTATGCTATGAATATGATTATTCTTTTAATTAAGATTAATTATTATTCGATCCAAGGCGATTATTATTAGTGAATGGTTAATTTACCTAGGAAGCTAACCTGTAGCTATTTCACCTAAGTCAAGCAGAGATTATAGTACGAGGAATCTGACATTTAATGATAATGTGGAGTGTGAGGCTTAGTGGGATGTGACTTGGCGTTGGTTTTTGAATTATTTCAAAACATGTCATTACTCCTTGCCATAATTGCAAGCATGAAATTAGAGAAGAGATCTCGATGTTCACTCAACCTAAGTTCTTTGTTAATGCTACAGGTAAATAGAGACCATCCCTCCAGCAAGCAGTTTTAGTTTTCAAATCAGGGAAATCAAGGCTTCGTGGACAGCATTATAACCAAAGTTCAATAGTTGTGTTTGTGAGCAGTTTAGCTGTCGGAAAAATGGGGAAAGGAGGAAACGTAAATAGGTCAGAGCTGGCTAATACAAGATTTGTGAATGATAGGGCTAAATCACAGTTCAAATCTGCTGGTTGGTATAAATTCTTGCAAAAATTTTATGGGGAGAACGTGGCTCTAGCTCAAGCTTTTGCCGAGACTTTTGATGGTGAAAAGGTCAAGTTAGGCAGCAAAAAGTTCAACATTTCCGAGGCCATCATAGTCCGTGCAACCCAGAATCCTACAATTGGTGAACGTAGGTTTAAAATCAAAGTGTTGCCTAAAGAATTAAGTTCTTACCTTAAGCCCAAACATGCTAATATTAAGTGGAATCCAACTGCTCACATCTCTTGTTTTAAGGCCGAGTGGCAGCATGTTATTACCTCAGTTCAGAAATACATCACATGCGAAGGGAGGTTTTCTTCTGTCCATCGTTATCAGTTAAGGTTCCTGGCTCACATCTAAGGAGATAAACCTCTGAACCTACCCTATTTTATGTATAAATCTCTGATTAAAATGTCCCTCAAGCTACAGAAAATTCCAAACTACTCCTTGTACAATTTGTATCACAGAGGGCTGATTAAAATTTTAGTTGTCTATCATCTCAGAAAGAAGAAAATTACTTGGGATAGGTTTTTAAGAGAGGAAGGGTTTTGTTTTGCAAATTTAAAAGGAGACAACCACATGTCACTCCCACTGTTTTTACACTTTTTGTTGAAGATTGGTTGCACCAAAACAGGAGAGTGGTATTCAAATAGGCTGCCACCTCATACAACCATTTCAGAGTGACAACCCTCATGATGCCTTCATGATGCTTGTCTTGTTTTTAATATAGCACTTTGTATTTAAGAATAAGGGGTAAGCCTCACCTCTTGCACGAGGTTGTAATGACTTTTGAAACAAATTTACCTTTTTCTGTGGAAGATGACAGTATCATATTTTTTATATATATGCCAAACTAATATGAATTCAAGGTTCAGGTGGTTTTAGATTTTTTGACTCATATGATCTGTAATATTTTTTGTGAATGAAATGGAATGATACTATTGAGGACTTATTACCAATTTGTTGTGTGTATTGTCTACTTTACTTGTGTTTCCATATCTCCTTTCTTTCAGTTACAGTTTGCAAACCATTATGCTATTATGTGTTCCTATCAGTCTCTTAAACATGTTATGTGTTTTATCAGTTTTTGTTAGCCTCATACAGTGAGCATTCCTAGTGAAATAAATGTTATAACAGTGGAAGAGCATCATTCATGATAGTTATTATTCATGATATTTCAATGAGAATCTTGTTAGACTAGAAATAGATTTCTCTTAGTGGAATATTGCCAAACTGCTACTTTTGTGAATTTCTACCAAATGTAGTAGATTTATGTTTTACAGACCTACCGTTTCCTCTCTCATCTTACATTTTCCTCTCCTCATAAGCTACAAACTTGCACTCTTCTCCCACATCAAGTTATAATACCCTAATTAGTAGAACTTTTGATTTGACTGAAATCTCTTTTCAGTGAATCAAAGTTTATACCACCTACCAATCTCATAAAACAAATCATTAAATTACCTTTGAGTTTAGGGTGTGTCTAGTCAAGCGCTTGTTGCAGTCCAGGTGTTGATTCCAGCGCCAACACCGGGTGTAGGTTTATGTGTTGTATGTCAGTGTAGGCATATGTATTGTGTTGTATTTTACATCGGGTGCAGGTGTATGTGTCGTATGTCGGTGTGGGTGTGTGTATTATATGGTGTTGTATGTCAAATGTGGGTGTACATGTTGTAATATATACTATGTGTATGTGTACGTGATTGAAGTTAAGCAAATACATTGGGTGCTTTCCGAGTGTGGCAACCAATCTAGTATGGGTACAAAATAACAAAGGCAGAAGTAAGGTCCAATGAAGGATAAGTATCGATATTTTATTTCAGTCTTGTTATGCATGTGATCTACGATTGTGACTTATGATGGTTACATGTGATTTATGATGATTTTATGTGACTCATGATTTTAATTTATAATGGTTGTGTTTCAGCTAACCAAATGTGATATGCTTATACATGATGATTTGATGAAACAACTAGTTTGGCTTGTTGTGACGGGAAGTGAATAGAATTGCAAGTGTACCTTACTGACGAGCTACCAGTGAGGTATGATTTGAGTTTATTTCATTTTTTTTTTAGTCTAATGGTATTATGTGCTTGGTACAGAAAAGAATGGAAATGCACAATTGGGTGGTTGAAAATGATTGCAAGCAAAAGGAATTGAAACAGGCAGCAATATGTTGGTAAATCACTTTAGGAGCAAGTCCATTGTGGGACACTAGTACCCAATAGTGTCCATTGATTTCTATGAGCATGCTATGAATGGTATGATGGTTTTGAGGCAAGTATATACCTTGGTTTTTGTATCTTCTGATCCGAGGAAGCCTTGCCAAGGAATGGATTTCCCGGGATAGGGGATGCCAGGGAACTTGGAAGGTGAGTGGCTACACGGAAGGGGATGACCGGATTTCCTGAGGGACTGTGTAGCAGAGAAGGAAAGGTTGGGGATGGATTTGGTTTGGTCATTATCATTTCCAGATGGAATCAAATGCACATTGGGAGGGTGACCTAGATCAATGAGCTAGTAATTGTTCACTGAGAGGACAACAACATGGGATTGTAGCACTAGACATTGGATGTAGCTTTTACTTTGGAAGTATATTATGGACTTCCTGGGAAGGCAATGAGTCCTGGTATTACTTTGAGGGTGGAGGTGTGAGCCTATGGATTCCCTTGTTGCTGATACAGGCATCGTATTATTTTATTTGATGGTTCACCAAATGTGCATAAGGTTGTATATGTGTATATTATTGTAAATACAGTTACGAGTTGTGTTATAAATCTCCAGTACATGGTATGATTGTCATGTTGATTTTTCTTTTGAGAAGGTTATTCATTGTAAATACTGCAACGAGTTATGTTTTAAAGCTCCATAGGCAATATGTTTTGTCTTTAGTATTTTGTTGGTTTGTACGTGTCATTGAACACCGAGGACGGTGTTCCCCCAAGGGAATGGTTCTGTAACAACATTGGTGAAAATTCCATGTAATAAAAGTTAATAAAGGAAAAATAATAGCCACGGTTGATGGGACACTTATTCCAAGCTGAATGTTGGGAAAAACATCCTAGTGGGTGTTCATTTCAGTTATTATGGCTAAAGGAAATTGGCAAAGGCAATGACTAAGTCTTTGGAGAGGAAAAAGTATTTTTGGCACATTTATTTATGAAATTAATGGAAAATCGGAGAAAAGGAAGGTGAAAGGTCACAGGTTGCATGTGAGGAGGAAAATGAAGGAAAATAATGTAAAATGAAGAAAAAAGAGGCTTCATTGATAAAAAGGATTATGAGGATCAGTTGGCAAGCTTTTGCTGGTTCAACCTTTTGTCAGTTCAGTTTTGGAGCTCTCTCATTATTCTCTCTCTCTTTCTCTCACTCTTGGACACTTAGAGTTTCTTGGATCATTTTGGCATTGGAGCGAGAAAGGCAAGAAAGCAAGCAGGAGGAACCAAGCAAGCAGGAGCAGGAATCAAGTAGCTACAGCAAGATTCTTGGTAGGTATTGATTTGCATGTGTGTTTGCCTTGCTAGATCTGGAATGCATGGTATTACATGTAGTTATTTTCTATCATGGCATGGGTTTTTCCAAGTGTGACAATGTTTTTCAGCCTAGCCTTTCCATTTCCATATATATTTGATGAGATGGTTTTATCATACTTCGTTTGATTTTGATTTTCAGATGGATTCGAAGCTGAGTGTGGTGGATCTCCGAAATGAAAAACACATGCCCTAGTGGTCCCTAAACCAGACTTTGGATCATCGTAAGGCCATTGGCCTAGTAACCCTTGAACCAGACTGTGGGTTACAGTAAAGCCAGATTGTGTGCCTTGATGGGCTTAGGAATCCTTTCCAGTGAATGGAGGGATATAGGGTAAATCCAAGAGGTGGATTTCTCTCCATTTGGCCTAGTAGTCCCAGGATGGGATGTATGGTAAAGACTGGAGAGTGGATCTTAGTGTAGGGCCTAGTGATCCCTGGATCAGACAGTGGATTATGATAAATCCTAAGAGACTAGGAGGCACTTAAATTCCTCACAGTTTAGGCAGAGAACTCTAGTATCATTCATGCTTGTTTGGTTCTTTTTGGTTGGTTATGAGTCCCACATTCATGCTTGGAATATGGCACGTGGTTGATTGGCTAAAGAGAGATTTGGCTCAGCAAATCTATGGTCGGGTGGAACGTGGAAGTCCATCTCTGGTTGGTTTTTACATTCATAAATGGGAAGCTCATTCCTTTGGTATTTGATGTATAAATGCACTGGTTTATGTGTGGATTTTATTGTTTTTGTAGCCATGATATTTTTGTTGTTGTTATGTTGGTTATAAGCATATATTTTGACAGTAGTGATGTATGGCTATCTCCATATTTTTATTTGCAAATGAATGCACATTGTACCTATGGTCAAATAGATTGTATTGCAGCTAATGATGTAAGGAAGAAATGCTTCTTAGTGATTCTTTGATAAGTATGAGACCCCTATGTTCAAATCTGTTGTTTACCCCTGTAGTTTCAATGTTTGGGACGTGTTTGGAAAAATGCATGTTATGGCTAGGAGGGTCCAAAAGATTTATTATTGATGTGTTTTCTTTTGTATCATTCTCTTTTTGTTATTTATCATCTCTGAACTTTTCATGAAGTTCTAGGCAGAGAATTGGGTTATGGGCCTGAAAAGGTGGCTTAAATCCTAGGGATGTTAGCATAGAACTGAGGAATTGAGTCCCTAGACTTTGGCATACAATGTTATGCCTACGTCTATAGCCTCATGGACGCTTGCTTGCAAGCCTGTGCCTGCGTCTATCGCTCAAAGATGTCAAAAGGTAAGTGTGACCCAGGGGTAAGAGGCCTGAATGGTTGGGTTACCTCCTAGGGGTGTTGTTGTTGTTGTACAAGGTTTGTATGTTGTGTTTTCGTCGGTTCCACTTCCTTAAGGTCACCTAGGATGTTGAATCTCATTATAGTAGCCTCTCCTCGCATGTTTACTCTGGTTGGCCGGTTACTTGTGTAGATGTGGGAAGAGGGTGTTACATTTTCTTAATTTATTTTTGGATCATTGTCATAGTGTGTGACTGAAATTAGTTGTTACTAACTAGTTGTTTTTATTGTGATTAAAGCATTAACACAAGAACCTTGTGTGAATATTGTGTTCAAGTGAATAATATTTTCGTTTACAATTGTTTTCTTTCTCAAGTATGCAATTCTCTATTTTGTAATATTATTTAAAGAACACGATTTCTTTGAATAAGGAATTTTGATTTTTGCAAGAAACTATTTATTTTTGAACAACTGTGATAGTCTATAATTAAAATTAGTTGCTACTAACTAATTACGTTTGTTCTAATTAAAGCATTAAAACAAAATTGTGTGTGAATACTATGTTTGAGTGAATAATATTTTTGTTTATAGTTGTTTACTTTCGTAAGTCTATTATTCTCTATTTTGTAATAATATTTAAAGAGCAAGATGGCTTTGAACAAGGAATAATGATTTATGCAAGAAACTATTTATTTGTGAAGAATTGTTATAGTCTACAATTCAAATTAGTTGATACTAACTAATTACTTTTGTTCTAATTGAAGCATTAAAACAAAAATTTGTATGTTAATGTTGTATTTGAGTGAATTATTTTTTCATTTACAATTGTCTTCTTTCAACCACTAAGTGAGTAGGTTTGCATCTTTCTTTGGATTAAATGATTAATGGTAACTTAGATCAAATTTACTACTTTTGGCTTCATGTTTGTGTTGCATGATTTTCATGCATATCCTATGTTTCTTTTTCCATGCTTTTAAGTGCATATACTTTACAACAAAATTTGAAACTACTCTATCGTGGACAAATTGTAACATAGTTTTCTTTTTTTGTTGCCATTGACTAATTACTTTTGTTCCAATTCAAGAATTAAGACAAACTTGTGTGTGAATATTGTATATGAGTGAATATCTTTTCATTTACAATAATTTTTTTCAGTCATTAAATGGGTATATCTACACCATTCTTCCAATTAAATGATTAATGTGAACTTAGATCGAGTTTACTACTTTTGGCTTCATGTTTATGTTGCATGATTTTCATGCATATGTTGTGTGTTTTAATATTATTTAAAGAGTAAGATGACTTTGAACAAGGAATCCTAATTTTTGGAAGAAACTATTTATTTGTGGACAGTTGTCACAGTTTATAATTCAAATTAGTTGTTATTGGATAATTCCTATTGTTCTAATTGAAGCATTGGAACAAAAACATGTGTCTGAATGTTGTATTTGAGTGAATTGTATTTTCATTTGTCTTCTTTGAACCACTAAATGTGTAGATCTGCATCATTCTTTTGATTAAATGACTAATGCAAACTTGGATCAAATTTACTACTTTTGGCTTCATGTACGTGTTGCATGATTTTCATGCATATGTTATGTTTCTTTTGTCATGGTTTTAGGTGCATATACTCTACAAAAAAAATGTAACTAGTCCATTGTGGACAAATTGAAACATAGTTTCCTTACTTCATATTGGCTTTCAAAACAAAATTAGAAATCATGCTACAAAATCATGGACTACTTGCTTTGTAGTATTAATTGACCACAAGTTTTCCAAAAACTGCTCCAAGCTTATATATTATATCTAATGCTCTATTGATCAGTATGAATATAAACATTTGATAGGAGTTTTGAGTCTCACATATGTGTTCCATGTATAGCATTGATTTTAAATCTGGTTTGAATTCTTGCTTCTATGACTCTATTGCTTGATGTCTCTAATTTTCTTAATTTATACATAATGAACTTGGATTTTTTGTTGTCTGTTTTTCACACATACCTAAGTTTCACGCATCAATATTCCCCACAACACTTAAGCCTTCTGCACACAATGATTGTAATTATCTATGTTCAAACTATGGTACTTATGTAAAGACGTGATTTTGTAAATTGATTTCATAGTATCTATTATTCGAAGCGTCCTGCCATTGACCAAGTCAACCCGGTTGAGCACTTTTGACAGAACGTCACTACAAAAGTAATTCCCTGGGATGAAATCCATAATGCATTGCTTAAAATTTCGGACGACTATTGACTAGCATGTCTCATGAAACAAGGATTTATATGCCATTTAACAGAGTCTACACCTACCCACTTCTGCACCTCAGTACATATTTCTACCTTCACACACTTTTTAAAAAACCATATATTAAAAAGCCAACATTATATAAGTATTCAAAGCATATTATATAATATACAACATGAAGCATCTTGACATTGACACAAGGCAAAATTATCTTAGGTGAATGAATGATAAAAATATTTTGCTCAATGAAAATATTAACTGGCCAAACTGAGGAGAGCTCGCTCGAAACCCTAGCTTCTGCACTCTCCGTAGGGTTCCTCTGCGGCCACCCTAGTTTGCTGCAGGCTTTGAGCATGTGGCTTGGCGCTACATTGTTCCTGCCCTCTGTGGCAACTGCAATGGAGCAGAGTGCTCGCCATGCGGGGCCCTCATTCAAATAATAGGTGGTGTGCTCCTCCCACACTCCTAACCTCTCGTTCTTCACATGCTTAATAAAATATTCAGCCTCACCCCGGTCAGATCTGAAGCTTCATCCGAGCTCCCCTGGTCAGGAAAATGACAAAGATAACCACAGTCCCAAACAGGCCTCCTCTGCAAGTGGTCATCAAGATAAGATAGTGGATTATGAACGGACAACGCACCTGACACAGAACCAGGATGGCAAAAACTCTGAGGCTAAGAAGACGAATCAGGATAAGAATAAAATCACGCATGTTTTCCACCCAAAAGCTTTGGAAATCCCAGAAATCATCATTCAAGATCCAGATATAGAGGTCTACAGAGAGTACATGAAATAACATGCCATCATCTGTAAATTTATGGGAATATGGCCCTCAGAAAGAGCCCTTAAGGCTGGATCCAAGCCAAATGGAACCCTAAAGGGGCTATAGAACTTCAGCTCGAATCAAAGGGTTTCTTCACTATAGTATTTGATCTCCTGGAAGATAAGGACAGAATCTTCGAGGGGGGTCCGTATTTCTTCAACTCAGCAGGTCTGTACATGAGATATTGGAAGGAGAACTTTACTCCTGAAAAAGAAGACTTTACTCGCGTCCCAGTCTGGGTTAGACTTTATTCTCTCCCCACGGACTATTGGGCACCCTTGATTTTACAAGCCATTGGAAACAATCTGGGAGAATACATTAAGATGTCAGAGGGTACTAAGAATGGTAATTATATTTCATATGCTTGAATCTGTGCTTATATTGATGTCTCTGGTGCCCTTCCTGCAGCCATCAACTTGAACTTCCGAGACGAAACCTCGACTCAAGAAGTGGACTACGAGCACATACCATTTCGTTGTAGGAAATGCCACGAACATGGTCATCTTTTTAGAGACTGCCCACAGAACCAGCCACCTTCAAAAGAAAGTCCATCAAGCATGAAGGATGAGCAAGGATTCATCAAAGTAAATCACAAAAGCAGGCAAAGCAGAAGGAACAATACAGGAAGAGAAAAACCAAAGTAGGCACATCAAAAAAGATATGAGATCCTTGCTCCTTCAACAGAGGAAACAGGTCAGTACAGCAACAGCAAGGAGAAAAAAAAAGAACAGACCAAGGAAATGGATACAGATATGGAAAACGCATGCATTCTCTCTTAAGTCGAACAAGCAACTCAGGAAGAAAATGTGATGGACTTTACACAAGACCTACCTACCTTAGAGGAAAAAGCAATAGAGGACATCCTGATGGGAATGGACCTGCAGAAGATCGCAAAGGAATGGACCCCAAAAGGGTTTGAGGGTATACCAGAAGACTACCTCCAAAGAATTGAAGAAGCATATACTCTGCAACAAAACTTCCAAAAACAAAGAGAATAGCAAAGCAAAGGAAAAAATCAATCTGGAGGGATCAGAGCGAACCTTAAAGTGAACAACCAGATCACAAAAGGGCATCCAAAAAGAAGAGGAAGAAAAAAAAGCAGCCAACACCTCCAAGAGCTCGGCATCGAACTCATTAATGTAGGTAAGGTAAAGATTCTATCTCTAACTCCCAATATTTTATCATGATCCGCACATCTTGGAATATAAGGGGACTCAATAGTCCTAAAAAAAAAAGGATCCTCAAATCCAAGATTACCTCAAGAAAAACGGATATTCTAATGATACAAGAAACGAAAAGTGGACTAACTAAAATGATGTCTATCCAACAAGCCTGCTTTAAGAAGCAGTACATTCATGTAGCCATTGCAGCCTCGGGCACTGCTGGAGGCATTGCCACATTCTGGAATGACTCTAAGTTTCACCTGATTGACTCCTTCACCACCAGACATGCACTCACCACAATTCTCCAAATCACAGGAACTAAAGAACAACTTTGTATTACTAATGTTTACGGTCCCCATACTGTTCAGGATCGCCTGGCCTAGCTCAATTAACTCACTTCATTCCTCCAACCTCTCGATCATAAGTACCAACTCCTTGCTGGTGACTTGGGGGAAAAAGGGGGTGGCCTTCGACGATTGGATTTGGACTCTCAAGCCTTCCAAAACAAGATAGATGACCTGGGATTCATCGACATTCCCACTAAGAATGGCATCCATACTTGGAATAATAGGAGGGGAGGTGAGCGACAAATCGCCTCTAGACTTGATCGCTTTCTACTCTCAGAAGAACTATTCCTATCATCTCTAGAAACAGAGGCCAGTATAGCTCCACAAGTTGGATCAGACCATTGGTCGATCGTTCTCAACATTAAGATCTCTAAGAGGCCGAAGAATGCCCCCTTCAGGTTTGAAGCATTCTGGCTCTCCCACATGATTTCCAAGACAGAATCAAGGAATGGTGGGCCTCTTCGCCCCCTCAGTAGGGCAGCAGGATGCAAATCTTCCATCAGAGACGAAAATTCATTAAGCAAGAATTAAAAAAATGGAACCAGGAAACCTTCGGAGACATCACAGCGGAGAAAAAAGTCCTAGAACTAAAAATGAAAGCAACTCAACAAAAAAATCATCCAAAGTGGCTTGACAAAGGAAACTAAAAAAGCTGAAATGGAATTACATAAACAATGGGAGGACAAGGTTTCCCAAGAAGAAACCCTTTGGAGACATAAATCCAGGATCAGATGGCTGAAAGATGGGGAGAAAAATACAGCTTTCTTCCATAAATCCAGGATCCAACATAGAAAGCATAACAGGATTCTCAATCTCAAAAATAAGCAAGGCGATATGCTTAATACCCACCAGGAAATTGAGGAAGAGCTGCATCAACACTTCTAGAGCATTCTCACTGATGAGGGTCAGCACAATGAGGATCATATCAGGAATATCACCAACAACATCCCGTCCATTTTGACAAGAAAACACAATCAAATGTTGTTAAAAATGATTACCATTGAGGAAGTGGAAGAGGCCATTTAGTCAATGCCAAATGGAAAGGCACCTAGGTCGGATGGCTTTACCATTGACTTCTATAAGGCTTGCTGGAGCACAATCAAAGATGAGGTCTATGATTTAGTGGAGGAATCTAGAGTGAATAAATCCATCTTTCCCTCTCTCAATGCCACTTTCCTGGTGCTCATTCCTAAATCTGACAGAGCGGATACTCCGGATCAATTTAGACCCATTGCTCTATGCAATGTAATCTATAAGATTATCTCCAAGGTTCTTGCAAATCGAATTAAACCACTCTTGCCTTTCTTGATCTCTGCAAATCAAACGGGGTATGTTGAGGGCAGACAAATAATGGACAATATCATCCTCTCACAGGAAATCATCCACTCTCTCAAATATCAACGCAAATAGGGTATGCTAATCCAGTTAGATATGTCCAAGGCTTTTGACAAGATCAACTGGAACTACATTAGACACATGTTGGAAGCCTTCGGGTTCAACAAAGAATGTAACATGTGGATCATGGCTATGGTTTCAGGGGATTTCTTCTCTATCCTTCTTAATGGCTCCCCTTCCTCAATTAACAACCTTTCAAGGGGAATCAGACAAGGGGATCCTCTCTCCCCTTTTACCTTTGTCATCATGGCGGAGGGTCTGGGCAGGTCCATCTCTGCGGCCTCCTCTGGCAGTCTCCTATTTGGTCTTAATCTCTACCCCCCCCCCTCCCTCCCTCAACCCACCAGCAATTTGTGGACGATACTCTCCTCATGGGATGCCCCACGGCCAAGGAAGCCCTTGCCTTAAATAAAATTCTTGATGACTTCTTCTTGGCCTCTGGCTCTGCGGTTAATAATGCCAAGTCTAAAATCTTCTTTCTCAATACCCCCACAACCATCCAAAATCATATCACCTCTATCCTTGGTTTCCATAAGAGCTACTTCCCCTCTAAGTACTTGGGAGTTCCCCTTACGGACAAACCTCTGGCCAGCTCAAATTGGGAATCTCTCATCTCCAAGCTCAAGAAAAAATTATCTAACTAGACCTTTCGGTCCCTCAACCTTGCTGGCAGATTAATCCTGGTTCACTCTGTTCTTCAGGCCATGCCCCTCTACAATCTTTCGGCCATTACTGCTCCGAGATCCATATCGAACCAGATCAGAGCCATTCAGAGGGATTTCTTCTGGAAAGGCAAGGCTAACAAAGGGAAGCGGGCTCTAGTGGCTTGGGATAAGGTCTGCTCTCCCAAGGATGCAGGTGGACTTGGACTTCGTGATCCTAACCTCTTGGGAAGGGCTCTGGGGGCCAAGACCTGGTGGCGTTGGCTTATCATGCCCTCCTCACACTGGGCCTTGCTTTGGAAGGCCAAGTACGCCCCCACTCTCCCTTGGGACTCTCTAATCAGGCTTTCGGGCAACCTCAAAGGTTCTCCCATATGGAACCAAGCGTGGGCCAACAGAACGTTCATTCAAGACCATAGCTTATGGGAGATTGGTAATGGTCAGAATGCCTTATTCTGGGGGGATGCCTGGGAGCAACAACCCAAACTTGATCTGGAGATCTACAGACCAGTCAAAGAGCACCTTGAAGCACAAAATAAAAACAAAGTCAAAGACTACTGGAAACTCATGGGAGACTCTGAATGGAGGGAATGGATGAACATCCAAATTCTCCTTCCTAACCATCTCCATCAGCAAAGCAATATCCTAGCAGAGGAGCTCAATAATAGGCAAATTCAAAAGGAGGAAGGACCAGATATCCTGTGCTGGGGAACCAAAGCGGCGGGGAAATTCAACATCAAATAAGCATACAACATCTTACAAAATCCCACCTCGGTCCAACCAGATCGTAAATGGCACAAACTCTGGAGCAGGAATCACTGGCCGAAGATCACTCCCTTTCTCTGGTTGGTTATGCACAGGAAAATTCTTACTTGGGATAATCTTCAAAAGAAAGGCTTCATAGGACCTTCCGTTTGCGCATTATGCCACTCTGAAACTGAAACAACCAATCATATCCTCAACACCTGCCCTTATGCCTCCAACATCTGGTCTTGGTACCTTCATGTCTTCAAAGCCTCTGACCCTCTCTTGATTCCATCCATTCCACTCTGGAAAATTGGCGCCCGACCTTCTCAAATCAGCCCCTCGTCAATTTATCCTGGAATCTCCTCCCGGGCATCATTTGCTGGACCCTTTGGAAAGATCATAACTCCTGAATTTTCAGGAATTCTTCCTCTAAGGAAGAACAGACTCTCCACAAAATTAAAATCACCCTCTGTGAATCAGCCTCCTTAGCCAATCTCCCGAACCCACCCAACCCTCCCTCTGCCAATGACTGCCAAATTCTCTTTCTTCTCAACTTCCCCCTCCCCCCCCTCCCTCCCTGCACCATTGCCCCTGCTAATTCCATATCTCCCTTGCCTCTATCAGTTTGGAAACCTCCTGATCCTTCACCAAACTCAATTATGATGGTGCGTCCAAGAACAACCCCAGAATGGCTGGCTTCGGCGGGGTGTTCCGTAACCCTTAGGGTACCATCCTCTGGATATACTATGGCAACCTAGGGCATACTACGAATAATGCAGTAGAGCTCCAAAAACTGGAAAATGGCATAGCAATCGCCAAGAAAAAACAACTATTGGCCCCTGCTTGTTGAGGGTGACTCCAATGTGGCTACCCAAGACTACAGGAAGTTGCAGCAGGGTCGTAGCATTGATAAGGTCTCAGAATGTTGGCGCATTAACAGAATCTTGCACAGGATCAAAGAAAGCCTAGGGGAAGCGAGAGGTATCTCTTTTAATGCGGTTAGAAGGGAAGTAAACAAGCTTGCAGACTACCTCTCCAACCAAGGGGTAAAGACCTTTGCAAGACTAGTCTCAAAGAACTGGATGGCTAACGACATTCCTACGATTCAAACTGAATGTACTCGCCTCAACGAAGCTGACTTACAAAGGGCGGGGGTCTTGTCAGAACCGTCGGATCTTATCACTCATCATGACTGATTACTTGGCATCCCTTCTCACGATTGCGCTGGTGGGTGGCTGGTCCTCGGAAGGCTCACCCCGGTACGCTCCCATGCATCTCCATAACTCCGAGTCTGCCTCCATCAACTTGGTTTGCATGAGCAACAAATGTACGCTTGCTCCTCATCTCCCTTGGATTGCAACCTTAAATTCCCCTCACCTCACCCATTACCCTCATTATATCCCTCGGTTCACCCCCCCCCCCCCGCTCCCTGAGACGGATCTGCTGCTCTCGACTTTGTTTGCATCCCTCCCTCTCTCTGGGCATCCTGCTGACCATGGCTCATCGTCGTCGCCACCCTCCTCCCCAGACCCGCCGCACTCGCAACTTCTACTAGGATAATCCCTCCCGTCCCCCGGTCACCAGAGAAGAAACTTTGGCCTGCAACTCTGCTCGTTCCTACGTGGAAAACACCCCTGGTCCTGTGCAGGAAAGGTTGGCTAGGTTGGAGGCGGAAGCTTCGGCTCACCACAGAGCCACCCCTACGGAAGCGGTCGATAGAGATCTTCAATGGATCCCAGACCCTTCCTTAACAAGGGGCCGTGAGAATATCTACACCTGTACCATTGATTTACATTGGCACACCAAGACCTTGCTTGCTATGGCGCTCCAGGACCAGAGAAATGTCACCCGAAGTTTGGAAAAGAAAATGGAAGCGTTGTCTGATAAGTTTGAAGCCTATGTCAAAGCAGTCCACCACCTGTGTTTTATTGATAGCTCCTCCTCGCATTATGACCTGCTCAAGCATAGTTCGGCCAGGCACCAGCATCAGAACCCCAGGGTCAAAGAGGAGATCCCTGCCATGAGAATTTCACAAGAAGCGGGCTCGTCCCAGTGCCATCGTTTCGATCTTGAGGAAGGGACCCCGGATCGCCCGATCAGTGTGGACGACTTCCTCAATGACGAGGAAGAGATGCAACCCCCCTCGAGTCCTTAATTCACCGGTCTTCTCCTGGTAGTTCAATGTTTTGTTTGTTTTTATGACTATCAAACAGAAAGCGAGAACTATTGTTCTTTTTTCTAGATTCAGAAATCTCGGGCTTCTTACTTTAGTCACAATATGTTATCTTGTCTCCCCACTCAGTTCTTTGTCCCCTGTTCCCATTTCCTTGAGTGGGGATCGACCCTTTGTTTGAGCTGAACTCTGATCTGTAGCCAAGAGGCTTTTTTGCATCATATTTTTCTCTACTTAATGTGAATAGTTCCTCCAAATATATAAGCATTTGAACATCGAACAATGTCATACCTTTGAAACAACCATTTGTTTAAAATATAATTAAATTTTTTTGTGTGGGATAAGCATGTGCGGAGGTAACTTTGTGTAGAGCAAAGCTTAAATCTGTATTCTTACATATTTTCCTCCATAGAGATTCCCCTTCGCACATACTTGTCCTACAAATTTTTTTTTAATTACAATTAGAACATATGGTTGTTTCATTAGTATGACATTGTTTAATGCCATTTTAATGATGCGGTGACTTGGTGATAATGTTTAGCAAAATATTTTTCCATTCATTCACATAAGATAATTTTTCCGTATGGCAATGATAAGATGCTTCGTGTTGTATATTATATAATCTACTTTGAATACTTACATTATTTTGCTTCCGCACATTAAACAATTGATTTTTATGCAAAAACAAATGTTGCATTTAGCTTAGTTTCCGATAAATAATTTTGAATATACAGATGTTAAATAAAACCTGATGTCCCTGCCTGCGCCTCATCCAAGTTGTGCAAATATCCCATGACCTCAGAAAACACCGACAAGCTACAAAGGCCACAAACCCGTTAGATGTCATTTAACGAGCATGTGACAAAGACAATTAATTCATGCCAATTTGCATTCGAATGTAAACAAACCAATAACTAGTTTTGGTGAATATTATCAAATTTGTATTCAAAATTAATAAGAGAACTAGAATGGCATTAAACTTTTGAGAAACCAAGTGTAATGAATTTTAACACCTAATTTATCTTCTTGATAATTACTTGTGAATATTAGTTGTCTTCTTATTAATTCTTATGTCTCCTTCATCAAGAAATTATACAAATGTTCAATATTTTAGGAAAACATAAAGATCATAATGAGAAAAGAGACACCAAAATTAGGCTGGTAGCTAGGGAAAATCTCACAAGGGGAAAACCCAACAATCCTTCTCTTATATAATGAGATCAAAATGATAGATATCCAAGACCAAGACTAAGACCAATACCAAGACCAAACTGCACCAAGATACTAATTCCATCCCTCCTCCAAGTCAACTCAAAATTCAAAGTCAACATTGGTCAAATTGCTCCAAATCTCGCCAAACTCAGAAAATTTCGGTCCTACAATCACTTCAGAAAATTCGACCTCTTCCATAAAAAGTTAGTCCATACATGCAAGCTGAGGTCACAAATTTGGTCAAGAATAAAATATTCCTCTATGCTTTGACTTCTCTTCTCTCTCTCTTGACTCAACCTTTTCTTCATTTTCTAGGTTCAAAAAAAACTTCTTGTTGTTTTGATGGATGAGCTCTTAAGTAGGTTGAACTTGTCCTTTATATATAGTTGTCTAGGAGGGTCAAATAGGTGTCTCTTGGAGGGCTAGGCCAACTTGTGCAAGGAGGGATGACTTAGTGATCATGTAGACTAATGACTCAAATTAAAATTAAAATTCCTTTTTCTTACAAATGTCCAAATGGGACATGACTCAAATAATTTTTCTTTTGACTCATTATATTTTTTTTACTCTTTTTGACACTAAGCATGAAGAACATACTTTGACAAAAATATTATAAATATAATAAATACATCAATTATAAATTTACATTATGAATACCAAACCTAGTTAAAACTTCAACACTCGCTCTTAACTAGGGAGGTATTCATAATGACTCAACGAGATAATATCAAGTTGAAATATTCATACAAGAAAGGATCCACATTGATAAGCATCATTATAAACATCATCATGACCAACATTGTCAAACTGCTAAGGCCTTGACAATTAAGCTCTATCTCTCCACTATATCAGAGCACATTGTTAGGAGACATTCAATAGGACACCAAACAACTGCCTCTATGAGGCACCACCTAGGTTCACCAAAGTATGTCCTCCACAGGACCATTTCCTAATCCATTGTCATAATATTTGACACAAGGAAATGTTAGTCCTCGAGACCATTCTTATACCAAATCAATGTACTTGACTTACAACTGTTAGTCCTGGTCACAATACATGTCTCAAGAATGTTGGTCCATGTTGCTTATCCAATCTACCATTCTCCCTATTCATGTTCATGTACTTGAATTACGGTTGTTAGTCCTAGCCACAGTACATGACACATGGAGAACAAGGTGTCCATCCTCACTCCCTCTCAATTTGGGAGGATATATCCACAAGCCCAAGCTTGTCTAAAAAATGCTCATGTTGTACTTTAGGAAGGGACTTTGTCAATGCATTAGCTACTTTTTCATCAGTGGAGATAAATTGCAGCTTCATGGCTCCATCATGTCATGAATCATAATGTGTTATGGCCTTCCAATTTCTCTATAAATATTCATACAACTTTGCAAAGTATCATGGTCGATTCCAACGTGTCATCAAAATAATCCATCAAACATTTTATGGATCCAAACTACTTCATAGCTAATTGTACAAACTTCCATATCTTCTTCCTTCGCAGTGCATCATAATCTTGCTTCATGCTCTTCTAAGAAACCATACCAGATTCAAACCATCATTAGTGTCTCTAATCATCATCAATACTTCCAACCCAAACGATGTATCCTCAAGTCCCAAGTTGTAGTGTAAGATCCTTCATGTCGAATTTCGCTTCCAACTCCCTTTGACTCTAAATATTTCTTCATAAGTCCTTATTTTCCAAAGTACAAGGTCTTCTTTAATCACGATGCTCCTTCAAAATCTAGGATAACTCTTCTAACTAAGGCAATGATCCTTTCCCTCTTATTAGGAGAACTTTCTTGCTTTTAAGTTTTCATTTGGTGCATGCTAGTTTTTTTACTTCTCTAATGCATTCTTAAACTACTCTCTTATTTTTGCAAGCATGTTCTTTCATGATTCAGGAAATTCCTCATGCTTTGCTAAATTATTTATTTCTTCTTGTTGCCAAAAGCTAGACGATCGTTGCCATTGACCTGCAATACTCACTAGCAGGCCATGAAAGAACAAATACAATTAAGAAAAATACAAAGACAATAGCAACAATAGTAATCAAGGAAAGGAGATGTACAATACTTGTCTTTTTTAGAAAAGTCAGCTCCCTCTTAATCTTGGACCTTTTGTATTTTTTACCATCCTTGTCCTAAAATAAACATGGTGCCATTTTGTTACTTCCAAGAGATTGGACTTCTTCTTGTTAGCAAAAATGATCAGTCCTAGGGTTTTCTTAGTTTACACGTTTGTTAGGGTTTACAAAGCCTAGATGCTTCAATATCTAAATTCGTCAAGACTTGTCAACTTTCGAATTGCAAGTTCTACATGTATACTAATGTGTTAGTTTCAAACCATATAAATTTTATTTATATGCCTTCTATATTAGAGATGGAGCTCATCGATGTTTTTGTTTGTCTTACTCTAATTTTAGCATAGAACTTTGGCCTACATATGCAAGGAAATAATAGAGCATTAATCGTATTGATTGTGTCTTTGTCTTCAAGATAAGGGACGCATGCATTGTAGCACAAATCCATGCAATATGATAGACTTATAATATTATAGATTTCTAAGATCATTCTTTAGATGAAATTAGGAGTTATTAATTGCAAGAGAACTTGGAATGGACTTATATATATGCCTAGTTCTTGAGATATTATAGCAAGGGATTATATGTGCCTCTTCAATCTTACTTGTCCAACCTTAATTGTTCTCCATTTTTCCTTTGAGTATGGTACCATAATATAACTTCCTTAGGCTGCTTCAAAGAGATATGTTCATAGTAAACTCAAACTTCTATTGAAAAGTCAACAAGAAATGTGTGTCTAATTTAATTTTGCCTTAATTAAATTGGACAGTAAATTGTAATCTTATCTCATAATCACTTGTAATAGTTAACTGAGTGTGATAAACTCAGTTACCTCATGAAATTCGAGTTGAGGGTGGTTGGTGAGGCATGTAGAGTGATTCTATTTGTTTTAGAGTCCAAGTTGCAGTGAGTGTATTAGTTTAATGCATGAGAAATCAGTTAACTCAATTAATTGAGTTAAAATCACTTTAACTAGTTGTAATTGATTGTTGCACTATTGAGAGGTCAAGTGAAATAAATGAGATTTAATTCACATTAAGTGATCTGTTAAGTGACTCATGATTTAATATTAATAGCTGCATGCATGTCAGTTTTGATGAAGACCCAGTTGAGATAGAGGTTAAAGGGATGTTAACTATCAGTTGTATTATTAGAAAACTACCTACATGCAGTAATACACCCATAGGATTGCCCATGAGTATTGCGTAGTTTTGGAAGGTTGAAATTCCTAAAGAAAAGGGATTTAATTCTATAGGAATTGCGCAAGCAAAGCAGGCAAAGCAGAGGCAGGAAATTGGCTAAGTGTTGGTCAATTTTGTCCGGATCAGTGTGACACAGTTGGTAGAGTGCAACAAACTCTTGCGAGAAGAGTGCATTGTATTGTTTCATGATTCCTTGGTTGAATATACAATAGAAGATAGAGGGGTTTTGAGCAACAAGCTTTCCCTAGGAAATATATTTGTGTTGTGGGTTGATTTGCTTCTTTCTTTTACTTGGTGTGATTGTGCGATCATGTTTATTTTTTGCAATTAATTTGTAGAAGGATTCGGTATCTTTGGTGAGCCCTGGTATTGCACCAAGAGTGCTACAACTCCAGGGGCTACCCTATTTTACTTTATCAACCCGGGGTTCGTAAAAACTCGGAGGTGACAGTGTTATATACACAATAGATGCATTCCGTTCATGTCATCCTCTTCCGCTTTACGAAAGGGTGCTATTTCTAAGGGTTCTCAGTGAAGTATGTCACACTTCAATGAAACTAAACTAAATTGCAGAAAGGAAATGACAGAAGGAAACTAAATTAAATTACAGAAAAGAAATGATAGGAATGAAACTAATTTAAGTTGCAGAAAAGGAAATGACTGAAAATAAGCTAAGCTATATTGCTAAAAAGGAATGGCAAGAATGAGACTAGTTCTAAACCATATTTAGCTTATCCTATGATCTATCTACCATGCTACCATGCTTATAACCATGCAAATATTCATGATCTAACTAAACTTTAAACAATGTTGCTTGCAGTTTGGGGAAAAAAAGGGCTAAAAGAGGCTAATGGAGAGCTTAACACATGAAACGAGGCTTAGAAGTGGAAAGAGGGGGGTGTTAACCTTACAAAACCTGATTATAGCGCAAAAAAGGCTTTTGGAGCGGAATGTTTTGAAAAGTGCAATGGCAGAGAAGCGGGAGTACAGTTCGGGAGTAGGAGCGAAGTGGAAATTGCGAAAAGGTAAAATATGCGAAGTGCGATGGAGTAAACATTGCAATGTACAATGCGGAGTGGTGACATGGAGGTGGGGCCAATATTGCAATCGATGTTCGGAAGCAATAATTGTTAAAGGAAACAGGGAAATCTCGCAAAGTGTGAAATGCGACAGGGAAAAAAACGGTAAAGTGTGATGCAGCGAAGTTATCGCATCGACGAAACGAGTGGTAAGTGTAAAGGGAAAAGGGAAAACGTTGCGATTTGCGATATCGCAATATCGAAAATGGAAAAGATGGGCATTAAGTCTTTGAAAAAAGGAAACAGGTGTGATGAGCGATTTGTGGCGTGGTAAAAGCTGCGATCTACGATATGTGATGTCGCAATATCGCAGTCGTCAAAGAAAGAGTGGTAAGTCTTTAAAAGGAACCAAATGAAAACTGCAGGATGCTATTTGTGATAGGCTAAAGATTGCGAAGTGCGATTTCGATAGCAGGAGTTGTGGTAAGTATTTTAAAAGAAAAGGAATCGAGCCCAATTTTTTTCGAATATTTTTGTTGGAAAGAGAAAGGTAAGGTGAAAAGGAGAAATCTCTAAAATGTTGAAGAACAACAAAGAAAAGAGAAGGGATTCTGTGATGGCTGAGATGCGATAAGCGGGAAAGTCGAGGAAGGAAGGGAGAAGTCAAACTTTTAATGTTTTGAAGTGTTTTGTGAATAAAAAGAGGCATGGTAGTTGATAAGAAGAGAAAGGAATGAGGGAAATGAGGGCGTAACAACAATGCTCAAGCATGAAATTAGAGATGGGAAATGAAGCGGAAAGGCGCCACTGAACTGCTTCGGGGCCTTAACAATATGTCCTGCGATCAACCCTGCTAATTTATGCATGAAATACATATGAAATGTGTGATAAAAACAATGGAATAAAGACTGAAACTGTTATTGCACTCTACTCTAATCTCAGAAGCAACGAATCATAAACGGAAAGTATTTTTGGTCTGCGAGAAGGTCTACCCTCCTCGAGTTCTATCGGAGATGAGATGGGGAGACTGCCTCACAGTTTTATGGAGTTCATCAACCATTCTACACCGCAGATAAGCAAACTAAATATACATCAGCGAATTATAACAATAATGAAAATATCAGAAATAAAACTAGCTAAATGATAGAAAGGAAATAATGGTAATAAATAGAGAAGATGAGGCACATGGATTGGGCCCTAAACCATGAGCCCAACTCTCTGGAATTAAATCAGTAAAATGGAGTTTGTCTACTCATCGCATTAAAACGAAATCTCATTACATCCCGAAGGTCTTAAACAACAAAAGCCTAATAGAATGGAAAATGACTGGCATGGGATGGAATGGATAACATCGAATGGACCAGAATGGAATCTAAGAATCAACTCACTGGCTAACTAACTAACTCCCCCCCAGCTCTAGATTTGCTCTATTTATTCTACAGGGAAACTACCAACAACTTCCTTCAAAATGGTGATTTAGTCCACTTTGACTCCAAGTAAACATAGATTGAGTGCCCTTTGTCATCAGTTGCTTGGCTGCCTCTTGGAATTTGATTTGCTGGAGACTCCAAGTGAAGTATGGCTTGAGCGCACTTGGTCTTTAGTTTGCTTGGTTGACTTTGATAGTTAAGGAGGGTGGACAATCCCCTTGAATCTCTCCAAGATTTCTCCATAATTTCCTGACATTGTGCTCATTTATTCTCAAATCTTGATCTTCTAATGGCAGGGAGCAAGTCCCTAAATCATCTCCTTCTCCAAATCTATATAATCTGCCAAATATTCTCACAATATTCTACAAAAATAACTAATATTAGGCAAAAATATGCAATTGCTTTTAATCCTTCCTAAGAACATATTAAAGCATAAGAAAACATTATTAAGTGTAGAAGGAGAGATTTAATATATCCTTTTATGTGCATAAGGAAGGTAGATGGGCTTAAGAAATGTTAGATGGGCCTTATTTTATGTATAATTTAGAGGCCCATCCATCTTGCTTTAGCATATCGCATGATCAGATTAAATCCATTGGTATACATATTGTTTGTATAATTTCTACATGGTATCAGAGCGCAGGAAATCACTATAGTGGAGAAGAAATTGAGTTTGTGTTGAACAACATTCGAATTTGCAAAAATATTCTTTGGTACGACATGTGGATCAAGATGGATTTCAATAGCTTAAGATTGGAATATGCACTCAAGGGCAGTTCTAATTATATTGCATGGAAAGACATAATGGAGGCAGTTCTGGAGGACAATGCGTTGAAATAATTAATTGATAATGATATTCCCAAGCCCGCAACAGAAGACGCCGCTCTTCTTGATGCTTGGCAAAATAAGGTTGCAAAGGCAAGGAGGATATTATTAGAGGGAGTTCGATATCACATTATCTCATGTCTACATGGAAAAGCAACTCCATATGCAATGTGGAAGGCTTTGACAGATCTGTTTTAGAGTAGCAGTGACCACATAAAATTGGCACTGAAGGACAAGCTCAGGAAAATCAAAATGGAGAAACACGACACTATTCTAAAATATTTGACCAAGTTCATCCAATGTCGAGATGAGCTTGGAAGTGTCTGGATTACTGTAGCAGATGATGACTTGGTGAGCCTAACACTTCTAGGCCTTCCCAAGAGTTGGCATAGTTATCAGGACTCTGTTAATGGGAGGGAAAAGCTACCAGATTGGGAGCGACTTTGGTCAGATTTGGTATAAGAAGAATTCAGGCAGAATACCAGGGATGGATCCTCATCCAAGACAGATGATGAGGAAAATTGTGCCTTGGCTGGTAAGGCAAAGAAGGGGAAGGGAAAGAAATCCTATTCCAAATATGAGACCCGCAAAGAAGGCAAGAAGCATGACATGTCCAGAGTGAAATTTTTTCACTCTCACGAGCATGGACACTATGCCACTAATTGTCCACAGATGAAGAGGAATAATAAGAAGGCTTCAAGATTTGCAGCAGATGAAGCTTTGGCTTCATAGTTCAAGTTGGACTTCTCACTCATCACATGCATGGTGTCTAGTGTGATGGGATCAATATGGTACTTGGATAGTGGTGCATCTTTCCACATGACAGGAGACAAAGAACTCTTTAGTAGCTTGGAGGGGAATTATCTTCAGATGCGCATCGAGATGGGTGATGATGGGAGGTATAGCGCTACCGTGATTGGTACAGTTGCTTTCCAGAGATAGTTAGGTAAACCTTTCTTATTAAAAGATGTCATGCATGTACCAGGCTTGAAAAATAATTTAGTTTCAGTTGCTATGTTGGAGGATAGAGGATATGATGTGGTTTTCAGTGAAGGGATAGCATTCCTTCGTCATAAAGCCACAGGACAAGTTAAGAAGATTGGGATTCGTGTGAAAATTTTCTACAAACTTGATGTAGATGGTTGCACAACATTTATGGGTAAATCAGACAGAGTGGTGAGCCGAGATGAGGGTGAGTTATGGCACAAGAGATTGGGCCATCTACACCACGATGCTTTGAAGGTCATGCAACAGATTTCTACGAGGCTTCCAAAGGGTACTCTTGCACATATAAACACATGCAAGGGATGTACCATGGGGAAGTATGCAAAGGACACTTTTCATGAGAAGGAGAACCAAGCAGCGGAAATCCTTGAGAGAGTTCACTCAGATGTGTGTGGACCATTCTCTACAGCTTCTACAGCAAAGCACAAGTATTATGTGATTTTTGTTGATGGTTTTTCTAGAAAGTGTTGGACCTACATCATGCAGAAGAAAGATCATACATTCTCAAAATTTTGTGAGTTCAAAGCACTGGTTGAGAAAGACACAGGGAAGCATGTGAAGGCTCCAAGGAGCGACAATGGTGGTGAGTACATCTCCAATGAATTCAAGAACTGTTGTGCCAAAGAAGGAATTCAAAGAGTTTTGATTGCACCTCATAACCCACAACATAATGGGGTTGCAAAAAGAAAGAACATAACAATTGTGGGTGCGGCATGAGCGATGTTACATGATCAGGGCCTACCATTGCATCTGTGGGCAGAGACATGCAACACAACGGTATTTGTGCAGAACCGTAGTCCTCATCGGATACTTGGCATGAGTACACCAGAGGAGACTTTTTCTGGTAAGAAACCTGATGTTTCATATTTTAAAATTTTTGGCTCATCTGTCTATTGCCATGTGACCAAAGATTCCAAAAAGAAGCTAGAACCAACATTTGAGATTGAGATATTTGTGGGGTACACTGATACTCCCCAAAACTATCGGGTGTATTTTCCGAACAATAGGATGATTGTTGTCAGACGGGATGTAAAATTTGATGAGGAGAAAGCCATTTGATTGTCCCTTGAGAGGGAGCTTGATTTGCATGTAGACGAGGAACTCTTGGTTCCAAAGGATGAACCTCAAGATGTGGAGCAACCACATGTGGAGGATCATGGAGTGGACGAAACCACACATGCAGATCCATCCACCAGACATGGTAGGAGGCGCACCACAGAAGCTGACAGATTGAGATTGATGTGGCAGAACATGTAGGAGCACCTACATCATTGCACAAACAGAGACAATGTCCAAACAAGTTTACTGGATACATGGCTCTTATGAGCAAGTGTATTGTGACAGAACCATCCTCTTTTGAGGAAGCAATGTAGCAACCAACTTAGGCTGATGCCATAGTTGAGGAGTATGAATCCATCATTTGGAACAATGTATGGGAAGTTGTCCCAAGACTAGTCGGGAAGTTAGTGGTTGGATCTAGATGGATCTATAAGGTGAATCGGGTAGAATATGGGAGTGTGGAGAAGTACAGGACTAGATTTGTAGCCCGGGGATTCTCACAAGTTGAGGGGATTGACTATGAGGAGACTTTTGCACCGGTTGTGAGGTACTCATCAATTAGATCTATCCTTCCACTCTCAGCGCATATGTGGTGGAAGATACATCAAATGGATGTGAAGATTGCATTTCTCAATGGACTTATTGAGGAAGAAGTGTACATTGAGCAGCCATAAGGTTTTGAGACCTTTGATAGTGAGTCGCATGTGTGCAGACTCAAGAGAGCACTATATGGGCTGAAGCAAGCACCTCGTGCTTGGTACACCAGGATTGAAAGCTATTTCACCAGGTTGGGCTTCACGAAGAGTGAAGCGGATGCGAACCTGTACCAGATTTTGGTTGATGGTAAGATTTTGATTATCGTACTTTATGTTGATGATATTATTATGACAGGTGATGAGCAGCTCGTAACTTCTTGCAAAGAGGATCTTGCAAGAGAGTTTGAGATGAAGGACATGGGAATCCTTCACTATTTCCTTGGTTTTGAGATATGGCAGCGGGATGGGGAGATATTTGTTTCTCAAGAAAAGTATGCCAAAGAGATTCTGAGGAAGTTCCACATGGAGAGCTGGAAATCCATGGAGACTCCTCTTGCAGGAAACTGGAGGAAGGAGGGTGCTACTTTAGGTGAGGTAGTGGACGCTAATGTTTACAGGCAGCTTGTGGGTTCACTCATGTACTTGGTGAACACACGACCAAACATATGCTACGCAGTTAACCAACTTAGTCGAGCTATGGTTAAGCCAACCAAGCTCTTTTGGAAGGCGGGGAAGCATGTCTTGAGATATATCAGGGGCACTACAAAGTACCGATTATGGTACAAACAGATAGAGGGAGTGAATCTTCAAGGCTTCACCGATGCAAATTTGGAAGGAATTCCATCAGACATGAAGAGAACATCAGGAGGGATCATCAACATAGGATCGACAACAATTTCTTAGTACAGCAGGAAGCAGAGATAAGTTGCACTCAGTTCAACCGAGGCAGAGTACATGACAGCTAGTCAAGCTACATGTGAGGCCGTATGGATGAGGAAGATACTTGTTGGTTTGTTTGGTTGTCACATGGATCCGACGGTGATACATTGTGATAAGCAGAGTTTCATAAAACTCTTGGTTAATCTAGTATTCCATGATAGGTCCAAGCATATTGACATTCGGTACCACCATCTTAGAGATTATGTTCAGAGACGCATTATGTTACTTCAATACATTCCCACAAAGGATCAGGATGCAGATGTTCTGACGAAGGTGCTCGCCAAGAGAAAATTCGAATACCACAGAGGCAGGATCGGGGTAGCTGATAATCCCTTTCTTGTTGAGAGGGAGTGTTGAAAAGTCAACAAGAAATGTGTGTCTAATTTAATTTTCCCTTAATTAAATTGAACAATAAATTGTAATCTTATCTCATAATCACTTGTAATAGTTAACTGAGTGTGATAAACTCAGTTAGCTCATGAAATTCGAGTTGAGGGTGGTTAGTGAGGCATGTAGAGTGATTCTATTCATTTTAGAGTCCAATTTGCAGTTAGTGTATTAGTTTAATGCATGAGAAATCAATTAACTCAATTAATTGAGTTAAAATCAATTTAAGTAGTTGTAACTAATTTTTGCACTAGTGAGAGGTCAAGTGAATTAAATGAGATTTAATTCACATGAAGTGATCTTTCAAGTGACTGATGATTTATTATTAATAGCTGCATGCATGTTAGTTCTGATGAAGACCCAGTTGAGACAGATGTTAAAGGGATGTTAACTATCAGTTGTATTATTAGCAAACTACTCGCATGGAGTAATACACCCATAGGATTGCCCATGAGTATTGCGTAGTTTTGGAAGGCTGAAATTCCTAAAGAATAGGGATTTAATTCTACAGGAATTACGCAAGCAAGGCAGGCTGAGCAGAGGCAGGAAATTGTCTAAGTGTTGGTCGATTTTGTTCGGATCAATGTGAGACAGTCGGTAGAGTGTAACAGACTCTCGTGAGAAGAGTGTATTGTATTGTTTCATGAATCCTTGGTTGAATATACAATAGAAGATAGAGGGGTTTTGAGCAACAAGATTTCCCCAGGAAAAATATCTGTGTTGTGGATTGATTTGCTTCTTTCTTTTACTAGGTGTGATTGTGTGATTGTGTTTATTTTCCGCAATTAATTTGTATAAGGATTCAATATCTTGCTTTAGCATATCACATGATCAGATTGAATCCATTGGTATACATATTGTTTGTATAATTTCTACAACTTCTCATCATGGTAGCTCAAGTCAACTATTCATTTATTTTTGTGAGTGCCACGATCCTTCGCATGAGCCAAGGGTACAAAGCTCCACGTAAACAAGTGATATAGATATTCACAAGAACTTTGCACGAGAAATAGGTACATGCCTTTTGGTTTTCATTTAATAAGAGAAAGATAATTTTCTTTAGATTAAACCTTAAACTATATTTCTCTTTTCTCCAAACTTTAGATCTGGTGCTTTCATATTTGTGAGAAGAGAATGCTTCTATGGTTATTTTCACATATCATATCTTGTGTCATAATTAAAATTCCATGGGTGCTATGTCACAGGACTTGTCATTGTTATATAATTAAAATAGTGTTCTTAGACTTGACCATTCTATGGGATGAGAGACCTCAAACTTGTTTAGGAAGGAGTAAATTTATGCTTGAACAATGTTACTTCAAAGATCAACTATAGATCTTCAATCTTGAGGAGGAACTTGACCTAATATTATCATAAGCATGTGTAATAACAAGTGTCTTTGATACTCCAACATTCTATCAAACTTTATTGCATACAAACTTCATATTTTAGACTTCCTCTTGACTTATTTTATTGACTTATAAGGCCTTCAACCCTTCAAAATATGGTATAAAACTTATTCGATGTTATTGAGACACATTTTAAAACATTTTTCATACCTTCTTTTAACCTTTTCTAGAATTTCCCATTACTGCTTATGTCATCTCCTTTAAATAATAATTTTTGAAACTTGGTCCATGCTAATCTTCCTTCAATAAGCAAAAAAATCTCTGAGATTTTTGCTTGTTCCTTGATTCTTCGTCAAAGAGAACTCATATCATCATAATGGAGAGGTCTTATTAGCTTGTATCATAACTATGCTTTCCACAAGAACCTGGATCATATTGTCTTAAGCTTAGAATTGTGATTAGAATTAAGACTTTCCTAATCTCTGCTTGTTCTAGGCCTGTAGCAAAAAAATGGTACCTTTGGTCCTTTTCCTATATCAGATATATTTTAGCCATAGTAGAATAAAGATAATGTTAGGCTTGTTCCAAGTCTCTTCTTCAATAGGAACTTTGTTGACAACCACATAAAATTATTCTTACAAACTTGACTTTTGGTAAATATATCCTTCATAATCTTGACTAGATTTCAGAGATGAATCCAGACCTTGTTCCTAGCCCTGATACCATGTTGAGAAACTAAGTGTAATGAATTATAACACCTAATTTCTCTTCTTGATAATTAATTTTGAATATTAGATGTCTTCTTATTACTTCTTATGCCTTCTTCATCAAACAATTATACAAATGTTCAATCTTTCAGGAAAATATAGAGATCACAATGAGACAGGAGACACCAAAATTAGGTTAGTAGCTAGGGAAAAACCCACAAGGGGAAAACCCAACAATCCTCCTCTTATAGAATGATATCAAACTGAGAGATATCCAAGACCGGGACCAAGACCAAACTACCACCAAGATACCATGTCCAACCCTCCTCTAAGTCACCTCCAAAGTGAAAGTCAACGCTGGTCAAAATTCTCCAAATTTGGTCAAACTCATAAAATTTTGGTCTGCAATCACTTAAAAAAATCCGGCCTCTTCAACAAAAAGTCAGTCCACACATGTGAGTTGCAGTAGGTTAGAAAATTGGTCAAAAATGGAATATTCTTCTATGCTTTGACTTCTCTTCTCTCTCTTTCGACTCAACCTCTTTTTCCTTCGCTAGGTTCAGAAAATACTTCATGTTGTGTTGATGAATGAGATCTCAAGTAGGTCAAGCTCGTCCTTTATATATGGTTGTCTAGGAGGGTCAAATAGGTGTCTCTTGGAGGGACATGCCAACTTGTCCAAAGGGCCTTCTTGGTCATCTTGTGGACTATGACTGAAAATAAAATTCAAATTCCCTTTTCTTACAAATGTCCAAATGGGACATGACTCAAATAATTTTTCTTTTTATTCATAATAAATTCTTTTTTGCTCTTTTTTACTCTAAGCATGAAGAACATGCTTTGAAAAAAATATAATAAATATAATAAATACATCAATGATAAATTTACATTATGAAGACAAAACCTAGTTACAACTTCAACATAAACAATGTTGTAGTTATGAAACAACCATATATTCTCTCTATAATTAAAATTTGTGGTGCGGGACAAGCATGTGTGGAGGAAACTATGGACAAAGGGAAGCTTAAATCTATTCTTGCATATTTTTGTCCGCACACATTCTTGTTCACACATTTTGCTTTCACACATTCACATGTTGCATCTAGCTTAGTTTATGTCATGGTCCATAGGTTATCCAAGGTATGCATATATCACATTATATAACTTGTAATTCGAGACATCCTGGAATTGACACAAGGCAAAACTTAATTTATCTTATGTGAATCAATGAAAATATATGCACATTATCACTAATTGAGATTCATATTCATAATCAATAAGAAAACTAGAATGACATTAAACAATATCATAATTATGAAACAACTGTTTATTCTTACTATATTTAAAAATCGTGATGTGGGACAAACATGTGCGGAGGGAAGCTTAAATCTATTCTTACATATTTTCCTCCACACACATTCGTATCTGCACATTTTGCTTCCACACATTCAAATGTTGCATTTGGTTTGTGTCCAAGCTCGCGACTCATTTAAGGCATACAAGTGTCACATGAACTCTAAAAATATCGACAAGCCACAAAGACAAGCCTATTGGTTGTCATTTAACAAACAAACAAACATCAATGACAATTAATTCACGCCAATTAATGCTCGATTACAAACACCCTTTGTAAATGTGTTAACGCATTAATGAATTTTAATGATTATAATGATGAATATGTGGACCACAACCTAATAAACAATAGTTATAATACAAATAATATAGGATAAGTAATGTTAAAACCCTTAAATTTCAAAGCCTAAATTTCCTATATTAATTTAAAAGGCAAGGACTCGCTGCTTTGTAGCTATTTCCCTTGTTATAAATAGTTTCTATTTATCCAAACACAAACCACCTAGTGGGCCTTCATTAATGAGGCCACATCAAACAATCGGTTGGACCTTTTTTAATGAGGCCACATTACATTATTGATTACACACTCTAATTACCTACTAAACCTTCTTTAATAAATATGCCCACCATACATTAACTAAGGACCTATTCCCTTAGCTAGGGAAGTTAACCCAAGATACCGATAGATAAATTATTTTATTAATATCCCTTTGAGACTAACGTGGTATGTTTGACACATGTTAAGGCTTTTTTTAATCAAAGAATTAAATCAACTGTGTGGAAGGTAAATAAACTCCCTAAAATTAATCACCTTCCTTCTCATAGACATGGTTTTACACCTAACACGATTTTAACCTACACTATATATTGTAACCTACATTATTTGTATATAACTTCCTATCCCACCAAGTAACAACCTAGTGGATACTCTCATACATTATGATGCGTTTGTAACTTTGAGTGAGAAAATCTTTGGCGTTATCTATTGAGGCGACAATTTTTCCTGGACGACCATTTCTTGTTAGACCCTGGCCATTTTTTTTTCAAAAAATCTAATGGTAGGAGTGCTTGAATCCTTCTTTTTTTTTATGGTGGAAATGGATTCAACACCATAAAAAATCCCCGAGGCACCCAACATCCCAAAGCTTAATAGCTGTAACTCAGATTTCCAAAAAATTCCGACAAATTTTATCAAATTCATGCTAGAATTTCCCTTATTTTCCAGAAAAAACGTAACCTCCTTATACTACCCAAAAATCTTTATCTCATGTTCCTTATATATGTATAAATACCCAAGTATACCAATGTTATTAAAAGCATGCCTCATAAATTATTCCTAAAAAGAGTATTGGTTTTGCCCAATCCTCTAGTGGACATTTTGAATCTATCTTTAAAAAAAATATAAATATGACATATTAATAAAATAAAATAATGTTAAACCAAATTTTAATGATGTGATTAATAAGAGAAACATTTATCTACTTTATGAATCACAAAAATTTTAATAACTAAATTTTAATGATATGATTAATTCAAAAACATTTATCTAATAAAATTCAGACCCAGGTCAACACTTTCCGTAATGGTTGGAAATTCCTTTAAAATATTGCCTAAATTATATGGAACGAACCCACTAAATAAATGGGGACCGCGTTGAGCTTCGTTGAAAGTGGGATCATCCCATGATTTGGCTTATGATGGGCAAACCCTCCACCGAGGTTGAGGATTAAAACCATTTGTCCTCCCCTCTATATAATGACATGCGTACCTACGTTCCATCACACGCCATCATGCCTTTAAAACCAAACAAGAATACTCTGGATCCTTTACATAACATCGATTGAATCCTTCCCAGGTCAAGAAGCGGTGTTATTACTCTCAGAAACACCAAATTAAGCTAAGAAGTCCGCATTTTTCCTTGCATAATTCGTGAAGATTTCTGGGAAAATGGCGATCTCTCGGGGCAGTGTGTTTCGTGTATCACTGTTGCTTGTTCTTGTAGCTGGTATTGCCACAGCTTGCTTCACCCTACCGGTGGAGAAGGTACGTCTTTATTTCGACCTTTTAAATTAAACTACCTCAAGTAATAGTATCACAAAATTGCACAGGGATATTCAAGGGAATGATATCTATGTGAATCCCCAAATTTTTCTCTTGGATAGACATTTACAGCAAAATTCAGGTATAATAAAATAAGCTGTATAAACTTGGTTTAAATAGGTAATAAAGAATCAGAAAATAGGGCTGAGGCCACCACGCTGACTGCATTACTGAATTCTGCTAAAACGTTATCAATCAGTGCCGCAAAATATGAATTCATGGATGAAATTTAATTTTTAAGTCTGGACAGGTAAGTTAGGGGAAAAGATTCTTCAAATCTATCCGCAGTTTTATTCAACTATGCAAAAGAACAGCGACTAGGGTTAAAGTTTTTCAGAAATTTGTACTCGCAGTGGAGAACGCCAACTGCCTGTATTTTCCTTTATTGCCCGCTAAACTTTATGTAATGCCGCGATGCTATCCGAGTTGCTTCCTTTGTCAGGATAAAGTATAAGATTTATTTAATAATTCTAATTTTAAAATCACGAAATTCGGGGTTGGCTACCTGTATTCATCCAAGAACCAGACTGAGGAAAGCCAAAAATCACCAACTTACATTGTAAACCTACCCCCATTGCACTTATTTTGGATTTTCTCATTCCCTGCCCTATTGCAAATATTAGTAAAAGCCATAAACCAATCAATAACAGAATCCTTAATTCTGACTATTACCGTATAACGATTAACAGAGCTCATAAACAATTGACTATTACCGTGTAACAAGTAACAGAGCTCATAAACAATTGGCCAATGCCGCCAAGCCGGACAGGCTCCAAATCTGACTATTACCGTGTAACGATTAACAGAGCTCATAAACAATTGGCCAATGCCGCCAAGCCAGTCAGGCCCCACGACCTCAGCTCGTCTCATTGGCGGTGCTCTACATCACCTGGGGTGATTCTCTCCACGAGATGAATGAAATTCCTCATCATGGCCTTCTGTACCTCCGCCATTACTTTGATAGCAAGTATAGTTGCAAATGATTTACCTTGCTCTACCTGATAAGAGGTTCTCCAATTTCTCTGATTGTAGATTGTAATAGATTAGCATACTGTGATGTACATCTTTTCGATAAGCCATGTCTATAAATGTTTTTGAAATCGTAGATTATATCAAATCAACATATTGTATTGTACATCTTTTGGGTTTTACCAGATCAACCTATTGTAATGTGCATCTTTTGGATAATAACAGATCAACATATTGTAATGTACATCTTTTGCATAAGTGATATTTATAAATGTTTTTGAAATTTAGGTGAATACTTCACTTTGCCCAATTGGGCAGAACAGCCAAAAGAATATAGTAGAGATCTATGTTTGGATCCTCCTGAGTGAGGTTCTTTGCAAATGTATTTATTAGGAATATCATCCATAGATGCGGGGAAGCATCCCTTGGGTTTTATTGTGAGATTTTTCTTGGGGAAATTAGAATCACAAATGTTGCACATATATGTGAAAGAAGTGGGGACTACAAATTAAAATATTAAAATATTAATAACTCATGTTGTTGTCACCAATGTTGTTGGGCATTTGGCTAGTTCTATGCTAGCAGATACCTGGTTTGAATCCCTTTGAGTGAGGTTCTCTTCAAATGGGTATACTAGGAAATTAGGAATACCATTCATAGATGTCGAGAAGCATCTCTTGGGTTTTATTATTAGGTTTTGCTTGTGAATAATAGGACCATACATGCTGCATATATAGGTGAGAGAAGTGGGGATTACAAAATAAAATATTAAATATTAAATATTAACAAAAGCAATAGTAATCACCCGATTAACATAAAATGTTATGAATAGAATAGTTAAACAGATTAAAGAAAATAGGAGACATGTGAAAAGTCCTAACAGCTAGATGGAGACGTGTGAAACTAGGAGGATGGCTTCTCTATAGTTGCTAGGCTTACTTATTGTAGTATGAGTGGGAGTAAAGGAAACCTAACAACATGAACAAATGTAAAAGTTTTAAAGATGTGTTTGGAGACAATGAATGGATGGGGGAATACAATGCGTTATTGCTAGGACTAAGGAGTAATAGATGCAATATGAGGGGGTTATTCATCTAATAAAGGGAATGGATTCACAATACCCAGAATATATCTACCACACATAATGTATTGTATATAAATAACAACACAACTTTACACAACAAGGTTTCCTTCATTCCTCAAGCTTCGAACAAGTTCTCCTGACTGTCACCCCAATTCCATCTACATGGAGAGCAAACTTTTATGTAGGTGTTAGCTCAACTTTCCCCTCTAATAAAATAATATTTTTTGAAGAAAACATAACTAATTAGGGAGGAGAAATTGATCAAGAGCCCACAAGAAAATGATTGGATACAATGATTTAGATGATTTTAATGCCATTCATCTCCTTCTTCCAACCTTATCTTCACACAAAGACAAAATCTAGATGCCACGTGTCCTCGTCATGCGCAAGGCGCTCTTTAAGAAATAACAACTCCAAGAAAATAACATAATTGCCAAGTCAAATGAGGTTCAATGCTTTCCCAAATGTGTACATGGATGCCAAATGTACAAGTCTTTTTATAAGGGTGCACTAGATCATGAATAAATATTTATTATTTCTTGGGGTGAATAACAATATTCAAAGATATGTAACAGAGTGTGATCAATGCCAAAGAAATAAAAATGTGGACATTGTGACCCCCTGATTGCTTCATCCCCTAAATATTCCAAACCAAAAGTGCGAAGAAATATTGATGAACTTTATTGAAGGACTACCCATGTTAGATAGAAAGGAAAAAATTCTCATAATAGTCAACAGATTCACCAAGTATACACACTTCATGTGGACCTGATGGTCCCAAGTTAGACCAAACCCACTAGAGGAGTCTTTTGAGACAAGTCAATATGATCGATGCCACTAGAGGAGTCTTTTGAGATAAGTCTTCCATAATGGTTTGGTTCGATTGGGTATTTTTTTCAATGTATTTATTGAGTATTTACTTTTGCTCGAGTGCTACTATATTGATCACATTCTCAAATTCCTATTATTCCAACTTATATAGGAATTTCACTTGTTGTGTAGTAGAAGTTAGGGTTTTGTAGAGTCTTGAGAACAAAGGAGTGCTAGGTGCTATAGATCTATCATCTATATATCCATGGGTTTCCAATAATAATACTTGGCCGGTCTTTCATGACACTAGCAAAGGAGAATAAACTACACCTTTAACCACACTACTCAATTCCCTGGTACACGAGAGTGATCTCCTATAGTGTTGTGCTCGATGAGCCAAAAAAATAAGACAATTGAGAAGTTTATGCAAGGATGGTTATATATGGGCACAAGGGGATTTCAATATACTAAAGGATACATTGAATATTGAATGTATATATAGATTTTGTCGGATGTATGAATACTTTCTAGGTACTTACAAAGTTGTACAAGGGCATCCATGTAGGTGGCCTTGCTTGAATTCCGTGCATGTATGCTTCCCAATTACATGTACACCCATTGAATAATAAATCATCAAAAAATGTCTCTCGCTGTAAAAAAATTCTCTAAAAATTGGGTGCATGGTGGCATAGATAAGTGTTAATACTACATGTAGTGTACCTTAATAATTGAAACATAAATCTTTATAGCAATATAGGCAAAACTGTAATTGTGAAAAGCAAATATAAAAAATTAATGTACATATGCAAGAATAATAGACAAACCTTTATTGGTATTATAAATATGAAGTAATCTCCACTTGTCTTCTCGAAGGTGGCAACTCCTAATTGAGTAAAGCTCCAATATATATATATAGTTAACATTGATTACATGGCTTCTACTATTATAAATAGTTTCTCTATATCCCAAACACAAACCACATATTGGGTCTCCATTAATGAGGCTACAATTGTTGGACCTTTTCTAATGAAACCACCTTACACTAACTACCTACTCGACCTTAATTAAGAAAAATGCCTACTATACATTAAATAAGGACCTATTCCCTTAACTAGGGGAGTTAGTAAATGACACTAATATATACAATATTTTGTGTTTATTAATGTCTCGTTGAGACCAACTTGGTATGTTTAACATGTGTTAAGGCTATTTTTAATCAAATAGGTAAATCCATTATGTAGAAGGCAAAATCAACTCTATAAAATTAATCACCTTCTTTCTCACACACAATTTTACACCTAGGAGGGTTTGAACCTACATTATTTGTATGCTAGTATAGACCTTCAGTGCTACCAAGTGTCGAGAGGGATCAAATCTCTCAAAATGCAAACCTCTTTTTGAGTGCAAAACCTAAAGAAATATTTACATCTCGAGAGATTTAATTTTTCTAAACACTTGGTAGATTCAAAGTTAAGATGAGTCTACGTTAACTTTATTATTATTATTATTTAAGATGAGTCCTTAATAATATAATTTAGAAAAAAAAAGTTTGTCATAAATATTGAATTTTTATATGTTTATTAATTAAATTTAAATATGAAATTATGACATATAATGGTTACTAATACAATTCATTATTATTTAAATTTATTTTAATATGATAGGTATACTATAATTTTCCTTTGAAAAAAATCGTTTATTATAAAACCACAATATAACAAATTAAATTGAATTGATTATTTAATTTTTATTACTTGATAATTAATTATATGTTATACTTTATTATTATTATTATATCTAATACTTTATTTTATAAACATTGCAGCATCTATTTCATATTAAATCATAATTTAAATATTTATACTCATTTACAAATACTACTAACATCTCCTAATATTAAACTATAAAATTAATATAAAATGCCCTCTCAACACACTAACTCCTCATCCCACCCAATTACAACCTAATGGATACTTTTTGAAATTTATCACATTTGTACGCTTACAAATTTAAGGGAAAATAACACTTATATCATATTGTTAGAGAAAGTATATCTCGTAAATTATTCCAATCCCTAAAAGGTGCATTGGTTTTGCCCAATCCCCTTCATAGTGCGACACTTTGAATCCACTTTTAAATATCAATAAAAATAAAATAAAATGATCACGGTCACCGCCTTCAGTAACCACGTCCCGTCATGGGTTGGAAGTTCCCTTAAAATATAGGCGAAAATCATATGGAACGAAGACTCCCAATAATTGCGGACCGCGTTGAACTTCTTAGGGAAGGAAAGCGGGATCATGCCATGATTTGGCTATGATGGGCAAACCGTCCATGGAGTTTTAGGATTAAAAGCATTTGTCTGCCACATCTAGAAAAAGACATCTGTACCTATGTTCCGCTATAAGCCATCGTGCCTTTAAAACCAAACAAGGAAACTCAATCCCGTAAATAACATCGCTTGAATGCTTCCCAGGTTAAGAAGCGGTGTTATCACTCTCTGAAATACCAAATTAAGCAACGAATTCCTTTTCCCCCTTGTATAATTCGTGAAGATTTCTAGGAAATGACGATCTCCTGGGGCAGTGTGTTTCGTGTATCACTGTTGCTTGTTCTTGTAGCTGGCATTGCGACAGCTTGCTTCACCCTACCGGTGGAGAAGGTACGTTCTTTATTTCCACCTTTTAAATTGTATTATCTCAAATAATCGTATCACAAATTGCACAGGGATATTCAAGGAAATGATATCTATATGAATCCCCCATTTTTTCTCTTGGATAGACATTTACAGCAAAATTCAGGTATAATAGAATTAGCTGTATAAACTTGGATTTCATAGGAAATAAAGAATCGGAAAATAGGGGTAAGGCCACCACGCTGACTGCATTGCTGTATTCCGGTAAAATGTTATCAGTCAATGCTGCAAAACATGAATTCATGGATAAAATCTAATTTTTAAGTCTGGACAGCTGAGTTAGGGGAAAATATTCTTCAAATCTATCCACTTTTTAATCCAAAATATGCAATAGAACGGCGACTATAGCGTTAAAGTTTTTCAGAAATGTGTACTCACAGCGGAGTATGCCAAATGCCTGTATTTTCCTTTATTTCCCGCTAGACTTTCACTAATGCCGCGATCTTCTATCCAAGTTGCTTCCTTTGACAGGATAAGATATAATTTTTTTTAATAATTTTAAGTTTGAAATGAAATTCGGGCTTGGCTATCTGGATTCATCCAAGAAACAGATTGAGTAAACGCCAAAAAACACCAACTTACATTGTAAACATACTTGTCCCTCCCATTGCACCTATTGTGAATTTTCTTATTCCCTGCACCATTGCAAATATTAACAAAGACCATAAACCAACCAATAACAGAATCCTTAAATCTGACTATTACCGTATAACGATTAACAGAGCTCATAAACAATTGGCCAATGTCGCCAAGCAGGTCAGGCTCCACGACTTCAGCTCGTCTCATTAGCAGTGCTCTACATCACTTGGGGTGATTCACTCCACGAGATGGATGAATTTTCTCCTCATGGCCTTCTGTACCTCCGCCATTACTTTGATAGAAAGTACAGTTGCAAATGCTTTACCTTGCTCTACTTGAAAAAAGGTTCACCAGTTTTTCTTATTGTAGATTATAACGGATCAGCATATTGTAATGTACATATTTTGGACAAGGCATGTCTATAAATGTTGTTGAAATCCCTAACATTTCAGGTAAACAGTTCACTCTTCATTTGGGGTGAACAGCCAAAAGACTATGGTATGGATCTATATTGCAGATACAAACACAAGTGCTAGCCCAACGGGCTAACTCATGCTGTCGTTACCAATGTTGTTAGGTAATTGGCTAGTTTTCTGTGCTAGCAAATCCCTGCTTTGGAGCCCCTTGGGTGAGGTTCGTTGCAAACGGGTTTACTAGGAATACCATCCATAGATGTGGGGAAGCATCCCTTGGGTTTTTTTGTGAGGTTTTGCTTGGGAAAAATAGAACCACAAAAGCTGCATATATAGGTGAAAGAAGTCGGGATTACAGAATAAAATATCAAAATATTAATAACTCATGCTGTTGTCACCACTGTTGTTGGGCTGCAGCATTTGGCTAGTTCCGTGCCAGCAGATACCTGGCTTCTGTAAATGGGTTTACTAGGAATACATTTCATATGTGCGGGGGAGCATCTCTTGGGTTTTCTAGTGAGGTTTTGCTTGGGAAAAATAGAACCATAAATGCTACATATATAGGTGAGAGAAGTGGGGATTACAAAATAAAATATTAAAATATTAACAAAAACAATAGTAATCACCGGATTAACGTAAAATGTTATGAATATAATAGTTAAATAGAATAAAGAAAAGATGAGACTTGTGAAAAGTTCTAACAACTAGATGGAGATATGTGAAACTAGGAGGATGGCTTCCCTATGGTTGCTAAGCGTACTTATTGTAGCATGAGTGGGAGTAAAGGAAAACTGACAACATGAACAAATGAAAAAGTTTTAAAGATGGGCTTGGACATGATGAATGGAAGGGGAAATGCAATGCTTTATTGCTAGAACTATGGGGTTATGGATGCATATAAGAGGGTTATTCCTCTAATAAATGTTATAGAAAACTAATTATTACAAGGAAGGGAAGAGATTCACAATACCTAGAATATATCTACAACACATAATAGATTGTATATAAATCACAACACAACAAGGTTACCTTCATTCCTCAAGCTTGGAGCAAGTTCTCCCATTGATCATCTATTCCAATTCCATCTACAGGGAGAGCAAACCTTTCTATTGGTGTTAGCTCAACTTCCTTTTTAATAAAATAATATTTTCCTAAGCAAACATAACTAACTAGGGAGGGCGAATTTGATCAAGAGCCCATAGGAAAATGCTTGGATACAATGTTCTAGATGATTTTAATGCCATGCGTCTCCTTCTTCCATGCTTATCTTCATGCAAAAACAAAATCTATATGCCATGTGTCCTCCTCATGTGCAAGGCACTTTCCAAGATATAACAACGTCAAGAAAATAATATAATTGCCAAGTCAAATGAGGTTGAGTGCCTTTCCAAATTTTTGCATGGATGCCAAGTGTACAAGTCTTTTCATGAGGGTGCACTAGATCATGAAGGAATATTTATTATTTCTTGGTCAAAAAGTTCTAACTTCTAGAAGAAGCACTCAAGTACTCATACATGGCATACCTAGAAGAGCTGTTGAAGTTTCCTTGGAACTTCAGCTACAGGTTTATGTCTAAAATCACGATCATAAACACATTGAAATACTGTAACACTAGCACTTTGCACAGCGGAATATGTACGACAGTGAATCATGTAGTACACAAGACAATTTTTAACCCAAAATTTGTTATATTACAAACTTTAATACAACAAACATAGGGCTCTTGTACCAGGGATCATGGCCCTTACAATTAGCCTTGGTACAAGAACAACTAGGGCTTGGAGTAAATAATTTATTTGCCATGTAAAAAAAATAAAATTATTAATTTTGTAATTATTAATTAATTACAGAGGGCACGATCAGAAGAGCATGCCCTTTCACCAAGAGGCACTCGAGGTGGTATATAAGCCAGGGGCCTTTTATGTAATTCATCATTCGGGTAATAATAAAATATTTATCTCTTTTCTGTTAATTATTGAGCTTTTGTTGCTCCATCTGGTATTAGAACCAACATTCCTCTCCCCTGTGTTCCGTTGGCCACCTGCGCTCACTGTGTCAATTGTTCCACTGCTCCACCGCATTTCCATCTTCCGCTGTTACTGTGCTGCCTTGCTGTTTTCTTGGCCTTGAATGTCATACCGTGATTGCACTCGCTGATCCCTGCATTACCATTAAATTTCCTTGTCTTCGTTGTTTTTCGGCCTCCACTATTTGTGTTCCTCCCTCCATCGATTGTGGCCGATACGACCTTCGCAACTATCGTGCACTTGTCTCCTCGTCACAACCGACAACACCAACGTTCGTTCACCTGAGCATTTCCTGCCATCTCTCTTGATTGTCACACCTTGACAGTCTTGTGCCCTTGCCTTCTTACGCATCGCATCTAACCCTATGACAACCTTGTCACTGTGTATACCTTGTGCTGCTGTCACCTGATTAGTCGTTTGTTGACCTTGACAGTCGTGTCCCATTCTGATGGCATCAAACCTGTTCAAACACATTCGTTGGTTATTTAACACACATATAATTCATATATGTATATTTAGTTATATTTATTTGTTATATAATTCTAATATTAATTGTTATATAATTTATAATTATATAACTAATTAATATTTAATAACTATATAATCTAATTAATATTTAACTATATATATATATATATATATACATATATTTAATCAACCTTATTATTATTAGACTATAAAAAAAGAGTTTATATATTAAAAAAAAGAGTTTATATTTAATAAAAAATATAATACAAAATAAAAAAAAAATAGGGTCAAGTTAAGGAAAAGAAGGTTAAGCTGGATAAATATACACTGCCACATACCTGATCAATGTCTTCATCAATGTCAGTAGTTGATTTTAATAAAAAAATGATAGATCTTGGGAATAAGGTCACCGGAGACATCGAAAAAATCAAGGAACTCCAGGACACAAAGAAGAGAATAGAAAATCAACTCGAGCAGAACCATAACAAATTTAAAAGGGATCATGCGATCCTTTCAAATAAGGTGGATCGAAATCATAATAGAGCAGTAGTAGCTCATAATGAAACAATGGTGATGTTGAAGTCCATTTGTGAGAAGTTGAAAATTACATCCGATCAACTAACCTTGAATAATGAAGCTACTTAACACCAAGATCCTTTGGATACATCAAACTCATCAAGTTCACATCCTGAGTCTCGAAAAGCATCTTCCATGCCCAATCAACAAAATAGTAACACGAATTTTCAAAATATGCAACTCTAGAGTCAATACCCAAATATGCAGCTCTGGAATCAATACCCAAATATGCAACTCTCGAATCAATACCCCTTCTTCACCTCAATAGTTTGTATGTATCAACGAAGAGAAAAACTTGAGCTTTCCAATTTTGACTGTTGTGAAACCAGCTCCATAAAGAGAAGAAAAGAGATATCAACGCCTTAGAAATAAGCCACTTCGAGGGGGCAACCTCCAATGCATTACATGAATGAACAATTCTTGGATGATACAAATGACAAAACCTCCTTTCTATATATAGGAGTCCATGGGGCCATAATTTAATCTTAGTGGGGCCACAATGTAACCCTAGCCGACCTAACAATAATAACAATATGGGGGTTACAGGGGAACAGCAATAACAATAAGGGGGGATACACTAACATAATAAGGGACTACACTATTGATATAGGGACTTAACATGCCCCTCTCCTTCAAACAAGTGTTGTCCTCAACGCCTGATTATTTCTTGATGCTTCTGTATAAAATTCCCATCCTCCCACGTGGAATCTTCTACAGGAAAGTTCTTCCACTTGTTGAGATACTCTGAAATTGATCGTACTTGTCGAGTTCTTGTTTCTGTGACTGCTTCAGAACTTCTTTCGATCTGATGTTGATCTTCTTGTTGTTTCATTAGATTCTGCACCAAAGTTAGGTTATCCTTTGAGAGTTGGAGAACTTGTTGTTGATGCTCGATGTGATCTTCCATTAATTTATCATCCATATTAGGTATTATTTGATCCTTCAAACCATCCAACTTAGCCTCTATTTCTGCTTTTAAACCATCTATGTCATCTTCGATCGCTTTTCGTAAGATCGAAATTTGTTGCACTTGGTACCGTAATTTTGATATCTCATACTGCAATTCTTCCTCTTCACGCGTCATAGTATAGCCTTTTGAGGGTTTAATGGGTATGGAATTATTTTTTGGAGGCATTATAAAACCCAATACTGATAAAAATTCTAAAATATGCCCTTGGAATCACTTCAAACTGCTTTTTCAAACAAACTTTATGCAATTTTAAAAACCAAATACATACCTTTTTCTTGCTTTTGAGGAGCTCGATATTGAAACTGAATTATCTATATTATTTCGGATCTTCAATATCTGAAATTTGGCATTGAGGTTGCCTTCTGAATTCTCTTTCGAATGCCATAGGTCTTACTTGATTTGGATTCTTGAAGACAAAGTTGTGCTCAATCTCCTATGATGACCTAATTATGGACTGGTTCAGTAGAGCGAAATTGTATGACTTGCCACGTGTCACTGTTTCCTCCTTTGGCTTTGAAATTGATAGAAAGGAAACTGCCGTCCGTGTACTTCAAGCCACTTTTTATAGAATTCCAATCCAATCCTCAGAGATAGATTTATGAATATTTTCCCATGATCACCTTTTTGAGATGAAATTCGGGAGCCTGAAAAAGACCTAACTTCCACAGATCATATCTACGAAAATATTGCGAACCAAGCTTTGAAATTTTGCGACGATGTTTTTCAGGATTTCGGCGTCACGCTATAAAATTTTTAGCTTCTGAACATTCGTAGAAAAAAAGTTATAGCGAAAATTCCGTGATGACCTGTTTGGAGCAGCGAAACCCTATAATCCAAAGCTCTGATACCAAATGTTGTGAAACCAGCTCCATAAAGAGAAGAAAAGAGATATCAATGCCTTAGAAATAATTCACTTCGATGGGGCAACCTCCAATACATTACATGAATGAACAATTCTTGGATGATACAAATGACAAAACCTCCTTTCTATATATAAGAGTCCATGGGGCCACAATGTAATCCTAGTGGGGCCACAATGTAACCCTAGCCGACCTAACAATAATAATGTAAGGGCACAATAATAACAATATGGGGGTTACAGGGGTACAACAATAACAATAAGGGGGGATACACTAACATAATAAGGGACTACACTATTAATATAGGGACTTAATATTGACGGTAACGAGAAATACAATGTGGCATGGTTCAATAAAGCAGAAGAATATTTCGAGATTTATGGTATTGACAATGATGATGAAAAGGTCAGGCATGCATCTATGCAAATGGAAGGTGAAGTGTATAATTGGTATATGTGGTGGAAGAAAATGACACACGGTATGAGTTGGAAGAAATTCCAAAATGCATTCTTTAAGAGGTTCCAAGGTGTCAAAGAAGAAGAGTTCTTTGCAACACTCACCAGACTGCAACAAAAAAGAGATGTGGACGAATACACTAGAGAATGAGAAACTCTAGTTACACGAGTACTTGGGTTGTCAGAGAATCGTCTTATTTAATCATACATCACGGGACTTAAACCACATCCCCAGGCTGAGCTTAAGCTCCATGACATCACTTCTATAGAAGAAGTAAGACAAAAAGAAAAAAGTTGCAGAAAAGAAGCTCAAAAGGATACAGTGGCCAAAAGTTGAAAGAGTATATTCGAGACGAAGATTTTCCCAAATTGCTAATACGAATAATACGAAAAATTCTCTACCACATCTACGTGAAGGAGAAAAAACTAATTTGGAGATGCAAAGAATGAAAGAAGGTAAGTGCAAATGTTGTGGCGAAAAATGGGATTCTAAACATAAACGTGCTAAGGGAAAAGAGACCAAGAACCTGTATACATGTGAAGCAACCAATGATTCAGACAATGAAGAATCAAAAGTAGAAGAAGTTGAAGATTCGCCACATTTTTTTCTATCATCAGATAACAAGAATATTCCACAAGTGTCATTATTAGCCATGACAGTTATATCTCAACTCGAGACATTAAAGTTAAAAGGACATATAAAAAGAAACAATGTAACAGTTCTAATAGATACTGACAACACCCACAACTTTTTGGACTCAAATATGCCAAAAAGGCTCAACATTTTCACATATCCCATGCCCAACATGAAAGTGATAGTAGCTGACGGAAATAAAATTGAAAAAGTAGGGAAATGCCATAAAGTCAAATTGCAGATTTAGGACTGCAATCTAGAATCTCCGTTCTACATTGTACCATTAGGAGGAGTGGATGTGGTCCTAGGTATCCAATGGCTACAAACCCTAGGCACTTACTTTGCTAACCATCAAAAGAAATTTATAAAGTTTAGATGGGAGGGGCAGAAATACAAGTTATTTGGGTTCTAACCCCCTTAGAATCAAATTGTATCGTCATACCAGATGATGAAGTTGATTCGAAAGGGAGCACCAACATATGTAGTGCAGTGTCATCAGATGGAGATGCCGACTTCAAAACTGGTTAGTGAAGAAACACCTAAAGTTCAAGAAACACCACTTGAAGTTCAAAAACTGATCCAAAAACACAAAAAGGTGTTCCAATATCTTCCTATGAAGATGCTGTCTGAAAGAGAAATCAAGAACATAATCGAAGTCAAATCGGGGTCAAACCCTTTCAGCATCAAGCCGTATGGGTATCCACACCACCAAAAAAGTGAAATCGAAAAATTAGTCCAAGATATTTTAAAGTGTGGAATCATTACAAAAAGGAGAAGCCCATATGTTGCTCCAGTGGTTTTAGTCTGAAAGAAGGATGGGTCCTTTAGATTGTGTGTAGATTATCGAGGACTGAACAAGGTAACGATTAAGAATAAGTTTCTGATCCCCTTTATAGATGAAATGCTAGATGAACTTCATGGAGCCCAATACTTTTCAAAATTGGACTTGAGATCGAGATACTACTAGATCAGAATAAGGCTAGAGGACATAGCGAAGACTGCTTTTCGAACACATGAAGGTCATTATGTATTTAAGGTAATGCCTTTTGGATTAACTAATGCTCTGACAACCTTCCAAGCCACCATGAATGAGGTATTTCGTCCGTACCTAAGGAAGTTTGTGTTAGTGTTCTTGGCTATATTCTAATCTATAGTAAAACATGGAAAGATCATCTACAACATCTGGAGCAAGTTCTCACTATATTAGAAGAACAGTAGTTCTATGCAAAGATGTCCAAGTGCACCTTTGGAAAAGAAGAGGTAGAGTACCTCACACACATAATATCTAAGGAAGGAATAAAAGTAGATCCTAATAAGATCAAAGTGATAAAAGAATGACTTAGACCAAATGACATCTCCAAATTAAGAGGATTCTTAGGGTTGACTAGATACTATCAAAGGTTTATTTGAAATTATGCTCATGTGTCTGCACCCTAACAAATCTGTTGAAATTGAACTCCTTTCAATGGGATGATAAGGTAGAAAAATATTTTGAAGACTTAAAATAAATCATGTCCAAGGCCCCTGTATTAGCAACTCCAGATTTTTCAAAGCCTTTTGTAATTGAATGTGGTGCTTCAGGTTTTAGCATAGTAGTATTGATGGAGGATAGTCATCCAATAGCGTTTGAGAGCAAGAAGCTCAACAAGCAAGAATGTATCAAGTCTACATACAATAAGGAAATGCTCGCCATTATACATGCATTAGCTAAGTGGAGGCAATATCTCTTGGGAAGTGAGTTCTTAATACAAACATACCATAATAGTCTTCAGCACCCCCTTCAACAGAAAACACTATCCATAGAACAACAAAAGTGGATTGAAAAAATTACTGCCTTCGACATGGATATATTACATAAGAAAGGGAAAGACAACGTAATAGTAGATGCTCTTCAGCGTTTTTTTCTTCTGAAAAAAAAAGTAGATGCTCTGTCTAGGAAAGACGAAGAATCATCATTACTTGCAATTTCAGTTGCTATTCCAGAATGGCTTAATGAAATGCAAAGTGAGTATGCAAAAGATCCAGTGCTATAATTAATAACCCTTCTCAGAATTCAAAATTTTAATGGAAAAACAATATCTTGTGTTACAAGGGGAGAATTTACCTAAGTCCAAATTCTAAATTTAAAGCCAAAGTTCTCAAAGAGTCCCATGACTCATTGTCAGTCAGACATGTAGGTTTCTTTAAAGCCTACTATAATGCACGCCAATCATTTTTCTGGAAGGGAATGAATAATGATATTCAAAAATATGTAGCAAAATGCGATAAATGGCAGAGAAATAAAAATGAGAACATTATGACATACGCACTGCTCCATCCCTTAAATATTCCAAATCAGAAGTGGGAGGAAATATCAATGGACTTTATCGAAGGGTTACCTGTGTTTGATGGCAAGGACAAAATTCTCGTAGTAGTCGACATAATCACCAAGTATGCACACTTTATTGGAAAGAGGAAATCAGACTCAACAAAACAAATCGCCGAGATCTTTTGCAAGAATTTCTAGAAATTACATGGGTTTCCCAAGGTCATTGTTAGCGATAAAGACACCAGATTCGAAGGTAATTTTTGGAAGGAATTTTTTAAACATATAGGAACGTACCTCAACATGAGTTCATCATACCATCCTCAAACAGATGGTCAAACATAAGTTGTCAATAAATGTTAGAAGCCTACCTACGCTATTCTGCAATAGAGAAACAAAATAAGTGTGCTACAACTTAAGCCTTTCTGATAAAAAGTCGTGTTCACAATGTTTTCCATGTATCTTGATTCTTGCCTTAAAAATGCGCTTGGCAAACACCAATTAACACGAACAACACTTCTGACATTAGATGACGAAGGGAAGATCATTTAAGAACCATAAGGTATCATCTCCACCAGGGAAAAGAAGTCGTGATCATGAGTAATCAAAGAGTGCTTGATTAAGTGGAAAGACCTACCACAAAAAGAAGCTTCTTGGGAGACAAGCGTTTTGTCAACAAAATCTGTCATTACGTATGCTTTAAGGACAAAGCATATTTTCGAGAGGAAGGCAATGTTATGGTAAAAAACAAAAATAATTTTGTAATTATAGATTAATTAGGCAAAAGGACATGATCATATGATCATGCTCTTTCACTAAGAGGTACCCGAGGCAGTATATAAGCCAAGGGCCTTTCCATGTAATTCATCATTCAAGTAATAATAAATTATTTATCTCTTTTTTGTTAATTATTGAGCTTTTGTTGCTCCATTATGACTACCAATTTGCCCCTGAACAATGTACACTTGACTTACTTGCTGATGTAGCTCTTCCACAACCCTTTCAATCCACGTACCTTGAACATTTCTGGCAGGTCCTTTAATACCTTTCCTGCTGCTCACAAGACTCTTTTGATTCAGAAATGCTTGCATCACCAACTGATCAAATTGCCGCTATCAATGATCATTACTCCTTCAATGTCACTGAACTTTGGCCCATACAAGTTTGTCCTCTAGTTGCTCTCCTGCTCCTCCAAGATTGTCAACTCTTAGGGTCTTCCAAGCAGCCCACTTATAGTGACTTTACTCCTCCAAGGATGACTGTTCCAGGGCTCAACGATCTGCCCTCTAGCAATCATCTTGCTCCACCAAGATGGCCTACTCTTAGGGACTTCAAGTTTGTCCATGTTAGGTCCCTATATCACTAGTATAGCCCCTTATTATTGTTAGTGTAAACCCCTTATTGTTATTATTGTACCCTTGTAACCCCCATTTTGTTATTATTGTGCCCTTAAATTATTATTGTTAGGTCGGCTAGGATTACATTGTGGCCCACTAGGATTACATTATGGCCCCATGGACTCCTATATATAGAAAGGAGGTTTTGTGAATTGTATCATCCAAGAATTGTTCATTTATGTAATGTATTGGAGGTTGCCCCCTCGAATTGGCTCATTTCTAAGGCGTTTATATCTCTTTTTTTCTCTTTTTGAGTTGGTTACACAACATTTGGTATCAGAGCTTTGGGATTCTAGGGTTTCGCTGCTCCAAACAGGTCATCGTGGCATTTTCGCTATAACTTTTTTTCTACGAAGCTTCAGAAGCTGAAATTTTTAGGGTGCGAAGCTGAAATCTTGAGAAAGGTTGTCTAAAAATTTCAGATCTTGGTTCGCAATATTTGAGGAGATATCATCTGTGGAAGTTAGGTATTTTTTCAGGCTCATAAACAGGTCATCGTGGCATTTTCGCTATAAAAGTTTTTGTACGCAGGGTCAGAGTCTGAAATTCATATGGTGCGAAGCTGAAATCCTGAGGAAATTCGTCAAAAAATGTCAGAACTTGGTTCGCAATATTTTTGGAGATATGATCCGTGGAAGGTAGTGCTTTTTCAGGCTCCTGAATTTCATCTCAAAGAGGTGATCGTGGGAAAAGTTCAATAACTCTCTCTCTGAAGATTGGATTGGAGTGCCGTCAAAAGTGGTCACAAGTACACAGCCTGTAGTTTCTTCGCTATCAATTTCGGAGACAAAGGACAAAACAGTGACACGTGGCAATTCGTACAAGTTCGCTCTACTGAACCAGTCCAGAATTAGGTCATTGTGGGAGATTGGACACAACTTTGTCTTGGAGCATCAAAATCAAGTCAGACCTGTGGCATTTGAAAGAAGTTTCAGAGGGCTACTACAGGGCTGAATTTCAGATATCGAAGATTTTCAAGGACAGAGATAATACAATTTCAATATCGAGCTCCTCAAAGCTAGTAAAAGGTGTGTATTTTTTTTCCGAATTGCATAAGTCTTGTTTGAAGAATCAAGTTGAATTGATTCCAAGGGCATCTTGTAGAATAGATATCAATATTGGATTATAAAATGGCCCCAAAAAAGAATTCAACACCCATTAAGCCTTCAGAAGGCTCTACTATGACTCATGAAGATGAAGAATTGCAACATGATCTATCAAAATTACAAGAGCAAATGCAACAGTTTTCACTCTCGCAAAGAGCAACAAAAAATGAAATGGAAGTTTTGAAGAAAGGAATGGAAGTGAAGATGGAAGGTTTGAAGAAAGGCGTGGAAGCTAAGATGGATGACATGAAAGACAACATGGAAAACATGAAGAGTGATCTAAAAGCATACATGGAAGGCTTGATGACAAGCTTAAAACCAGAAATGATTCCTAATGGCGGAAGCATCAAAATCAGGTCAGACCTATGGCATTTGAAAGAAGCTTCAGAGGGCTACTACAGGGCTGAATTTCAGATATCAAAGATTTTCAAGCACAGAGATAATACAATTTCAATATCGAGCTCCTCAAAGCTAGTAAAAGGTGTGTATTTTTTTCCGAATTGCATAAGTCTTGTTTGAAGAATCAAGTTGAATTGATTGCAAGGGCCTATTGTAGAATAGATATCAATATTGGAGTCCGAAATGGCCCCTAAAAAGAATTCAACACCCATTAAGCCTTTAGAAGGCTCTACTATTACTCATGAAGATGAAGAATGGCAACATGACATGTCAAAATTACCAGAGCAAATGCAACAAATTTCGCTCTCGCAAAGAACAACAAAAAATGAAATGGAAGTTTTGAAGAAAGGCGTGGAAACTAAGATGAATGGTTTGGAAGCTAAGATGGATGGCATGGAAGTCGGCATGGAAGCTAAGATGGATGACATGAAGAATGATCTAAAAGCATGCATGGAAGGCTTGATGACAAGCTTAAAACCAGAAATGATTCCTAATGGCGGAAATATAGGAGAAGAACCTCCTGATGAGAACAAAATAAATGTTAATCATGATTCCATAAACTCGAATGTTGGCGGAAAGAACCACCATATTCCAAAAATGGATATGAGGAAGTTTGATGGAAAGGATTCTGTAACATGGATACTACAGATGGAGCAATATTTTGATCTCCATAATGTGCAAAACACACAAAAGGTACGCATTGCAACTTTACATTTAGAACAAAATACATTTGTATGGTATTGATGGCTTTGCTCCCGTAAAAAAATTGTCACTTGGTCAATTTTTACGGAGAAATGATAGCACATTATGAGGATACAAAGAGCAACACCTTCTTTAGCCAATTGATAAATCTCAAACAAAAGGGTTTAGTGGGGCAGCACATTGAGGACTTCCAAAAATTGAATATAAGAGTAACTGATATTCCAGAGGAACACAGGATTGATCTCTTCATAGGCACTTTAAAGGATAACATCCAACATGAAGTTCGCGTTTTGGAACCTGATTCATTGGAGAAGGCATTCGGGTTGGCAAGAAAAGTTGAATGTAAAATTATGGCGACAAGGAAGCCTACCACTCAATTCTATAAAGAAGGAAGTGTTGCTACGCCTAGATTTCCACAACCTACAAGGTTGACACCACAACAATTGGAAGAAAAAAGAGCAAAAGGGCTTTGCTACGGTTGTGATAGCAAATACACTAAAGGTCATAAGTGTGCTGAGAAGAAATTATTTTACATAGATTGTGAAGAAGAAGAAGAAAATGAACAAGAAGAGGATATACACCGGGAACCACCCCTAGAAGAGGAAGAAATGAATCCGACCATATCGTGTAATGCACTGGCAGGAATTACCACTCCTCAAACTCTCAAGATAGAAGGACATATAAAGAAGAAAAGGGTAATAGTATTGATTGATTCAGGTAGCACCCATAATTTTATTCATTATAAGGTAGCCAAAGAATTAAATTGTTTCCTATACCCAGCACCAGAATGTCAAGTGATGGTTGCAAATGGAGGAACTATAAATTGCTCTGGAAAATGCCATAATATCAAGCTAACCATGGGGGAATATGTAGTGACTAGTCCAATGCTTGCCATTCCTATGGGAGGTGCTGATGTTGTACTAGGAGTACAATGGTTACAATCTTTGGGGACGGTAGCTTTTAATTTTCAAGAACTTTTCTTGAAATTTTTTTCAGAAGGAAAGGAAGTCGAATTACGGGGTATTGCAGGGAAGCCAGGAAAGATAATAAGCTCTAATGTCGTGACAAAGCTTCTAAAGAAAGAAAAACGAGGCATAATTGCACAATTATGCTCACTAGAAGTTCCAACATCAAAATCATCTATTTCTGCAGATCTCCAAAAAGTCTTGGACAATCATTCCAAGGTTTTTGAAACTCCAAAGGACTCCCACCTATTCGTGATCATGATCATGCTATTCATTTGATTCCAGGAAGTGTTCCTCCAAACATCAGGCCTTATAGATATCCTTATGTCCAAAAGAGAGAAATTGAACGTATGATTGCAGAAATGTTATAGGCGGGTATAATTCAACCTAGTCAAAGTTATTTCTCTGCTCCTATAGTATTGGTACACAAGAAGGATGGATCATGGCGAATGTGTCCAGATTATAGGGAACTCAATAAGCTCACCATTAAAGACAAATTTCCCATTCCTGTGATTGATGAATTATTGGATGAATTACATGGAGCAATTTATTTTACCAAGTTGGATCTTCGTTCAAGATATCATCAAATTAGAATGAAGACTGAAGATATTCCAAAAACAACATTTGGAACTCATGAGGGTCATTATGAATTTTTGGTCATGCCTTTTGGCCTTACCAATGCACCTTCTACATTTCAAGGGTTGATGAATTCCATTTTCAAACCCTTCCTTAGAAAATTTGTGCTAGTATTTTTGATGATATACTAATCTACAGCAGGTCTTGGAAGGATCATGTTGAACATGTTGACAGGGTGCTCAAACTATTGCAGGAGAAACAATTATATGCAAAAAGTCCAAATGTTTCTTTGGAGTACAAGAGGTGGAATATCTGGGTCATATTGTATCTCACGAGGGTGTTAAAGTGGACCCTAACAAAATTAAAGCCATTAAGGAATGGAAAGTTCCCACAACCATAAAGCGGTTGCGAGGATTTCTCGGGTTAACAGGGTATTATCGCAAGTTTGTTAAGAATTATGGGAGAATAGCAGCACCTCTAACAACATTATTGAAGAAAGATACATTTTCATGGACTCCTGAAGCAACTAAGGCCTTTGAACATCTTAAAGAGGCAATGTGCCTAGCACCGGTCTTAGCTACGCCAGACTTCACAAAAACCTTTATTGTGGAATGTGATGCCTCTGGAAATGGAATTGGTGTTGTTTTAATGCAGGAAGGAAGACCCATTGCTTTTGAAAGTCGTCCAATCAAAGGAAAGTATTTACAGAAACCTATTTATGAGAAGGAAATGTTAGCAATATTGCATGCACTAAAGAAATGGCGAACTTACCTAATGGGAAGACACTTCAAGGTAAAAACCGATCATGATAGTCTTAAACACTTTTTGGAACAAAGACTATCGTCAGAAGAGCAACAAAAATGGGTCACAAAGATGTTGGGTTATGACTTTGAAATAATCTACAAAAAAGGAAAGCTTAATGTTGTTGCAGATGCACTCTCAAGAAAGAATGAAGAGGTTGAAGTATTGCTTTGTGCCATTTCTATTATCCAACCAGATTGGATAACCGAAGCAAGAGATGAATGGAAGAAGGACAAAGATGTATGGACACTCATTCAAAAGTTGCAGCAAGATCCTAGTACATCTGATACATTTAGTTGGAAAAATGATTCCTTATGGTACAAAGATCGCTTATATCTTTGTAAGAATTCCCAACTAAAAAAAAATATTCTTCTGGAATTGCACACTTCTCCTCTAGGAGGACACTCAGGATTTTTAAAAACTTACCACAGGGTGAAGAAAGAATTTTTTTGGGATGGCCTTAAATCTGATATTCAAAAGTTTGTGGCGGAATGTTTGGTTTGCCAGCAGAATAAAGTGGAGGCAATTAAGACCCAGGACTTCTACAACCTTTATCCATTCCAAGTCAGCGTTGGGAGGAGATTTCAATGGATTTTATCACAGGTTTACCTAAGTCTGAAGGAAAGAATGTCATCATGGTGGTAGTTGATAGACTTACCAAGTATGCACACTTTTGTGCATTATCTCATCCATTTAAAGCAGGTACAGTTGCTACTACATTTATGGACAGAATTCAAAAGCTACATGGAAGCCCAAGGGTTATTGTGAGCGACAGAGATCCCATTTTTACTGGAAATTTTTGGACGGAGTTATTTTCTTGTTGGGTACTCAATTAGCTCATAGCTCATCTTATCATCCTCAATCTGATGGTCAAACTGAGATAGTAAATAAATGTTTGGAAGGATATCTTCGTTGTTTTGTATCTGATAAACAAACACAATGGGTCAAGTGGTTACCTCTCTTTGAATGGTGGTATAACACTTCCTTCCATACTGCAGCAAAAATGACCCCATTTATGGCACTTTATGGATATCATCCACCATCCATCACATCATCTTTAAGGGAAAATTCGAAGGTTCAAGCGGTGGAAGATCACATCGAGCATCAGCAAGAAGTTCTCCAACTCTTAAAGGATAACCTGAATTTGGCACAAAATCGAATGAAACAACAGGCGGATCAACATCGTAGCGA